>JACCGJ010001800.1:0-14532 GCA_013407085.1 Atriophallophorus winterbourni | reverse complement strand
CTGTCGTAATAGATACGTTCAGGATACCCAAGTCCATCCAATACAAAGGGGATGGACCCCGACCGCTTAAAAGCACCTTCCTGACTAGCAATATGGCTGATTTAATTGGAGCACAATGGACTCAAAACAGTCGCAAGCTACCAAGTGGTGTCAGAATGAGTGCTCCGAAAACAAATAAACTAGATCCTGCAGACAATATACCACTCACAAGCACAAGTCAAGTCATTTCAATTAGCTCTCCAATCAGTCGGTGCCCCGTATCATGAACACCTATCTGAGACCAGCGATGGAGTACGCTGTTCAGGCTTGGTCACCCTGGATTCAGAAAGACATCAATCTTCTGCAGCGTATTTACCACCGAACCACAAAGCTTGTACCCGGACTAGCTGCTAAACCATATGAAGAACGTTTGAGGAGTCTCAATCTTTTCGACTTTTGCTGTCGTCGACTAAGAAGTGACCTCCTACTGATGTACAACATTATGCACGTCCCTAATCATCCCTTGTCTCAACGTTTCACACGCTCGCCACCCCGTGCCAGTCGGAAACATGAACTTACAGTGCTTATTCCCACTTCAAGATTGAACTGTCGAAGAAATTCGTATCTGCTGTACGTGTAAGTTTCACATGGAACAAACTCCCCTCCACTGTTACACACTCAGCCAACCTGGATATTTTTAAAGCTAATTTGGACAAATACTTGAGAGAAAACCCAAATTTTGATACGATTTAAACTACATGAGTTTCCCTGTTCTTCTTCTTTTTTTGTTGTATATAACTCATAACTCCATCCTATGGTTATTGTCAAGCTAAATGCTTTTGAGACCATTACAACTTTGAATTACTTTGAATCAGGATCCATATGGTTTGAAACAGTGAAGAAAAGGCAAACAAGGTGTGATTGTAAGCCACTGTTGGATAAAGCTGCCACGACCAACCTTTTCAATCACATCTACCCACAAACATGGGTTAGTCTAATGGGCCTCAACAGACGATCCATATTTCCATGCATTTCCACACCAAACACAAAACCTCCACGACCAGTTTCGCGACCCTGTGAAAGCAGCATGCTCCCAAAAACCAGCTGCAGAGAGCACAAACGAAATGCGATGTGGATGATATATCAGCTTCGGTCCATGTCTCTTGTGTGCGTGAATCACACTAAACTACTGAAACTGATGGGAAGCTTTCGGAAATGGGCCCTTGAAACCAGATTTCGGTTCAACGAGAGTGGTCTTGAAGTAAGACTCTCTGGGGCAGGTATGTCTGGATAAGATGCCTACCACACAACTCTAAATCAAAGCCCACCGGTGCCAAACTCGAACGTAGTCATGTGACATCTACACTGACGCGAACTACGAACAAAGATCCAAACCCTGATTTTAAACCTGCGCTGCCTTGCGGGATACCGGATCGCAGGAAAGTCTACGGGAGGAAAAATCTGGAGCAAAGTCTGGTAGACAGTTAGTTGGTGCACACCACCTCTTTCTGGCAACTCCCTTGCAGGTCGCACTTGGTTGTACAAAGGCTAGAGAAGCGGCCGACTCATCCTCCAGGAGGAGATAGTCGCACAAAAGTAAGTAAAAGAAACAAAGATTCAAACACCTACGCTCTCGTGATCAGCAACAGTAAAAACATCACGAAAAATCGCCCTTCGTCGCAGGATAAACAATCCACGGGGAAAGGTCGTTCGCTCGAAAGACAAATGGATATCAAGATTGTGCGCAAGATGCAGTGACATTTACCGGTGGAAATTGACAGAGAAATATCGGAGTGTGTATTCGAGTTTGAAAGAATAAAACAGACTTCAGGCATTGACGGGGATTATGTTAGGAGACATATGAAAAATCCTGGTTGCAGCTCAGGTGGGCATGTTGTTGGAGTGTTTGCTTAATCTTGTAAGCTGTCAAGTGGATTTGTGAGGAAAGCTTGTGCTTACGGCACGAGATTGAAAGAGATACGGACGCTCTCACCATTGAGCCTACGGGTTTGGACGAATTTGCTAGTGACCGCTAATTTTGGAGGCACTGTATATAGTGTCATATGCAGCTGGAGAACAGAAGATGCTGCGCTTGGGTGGTAAACGTAGGCCACACCAACAGCTTGATAATGGTTGTCGCTGTGGGAGAGACTGCTCCAAATGGGACTGTTTAGTCGTTCGAAACGCTGCGCTTATGATGTACATCCATGGCCGACATCTACCGAAGAAGCCAACAAGTTCCAGAGTTTCCGATGTCCCGACTTTCGACAATTATTAAAGATGGCCAGTTAAGCGTTCGGCACCTGCTACGGATGTACTACTGGTCATGATGACGAAAAGTCCTCTGATAAATGCAGGAACGGTGTTTGTTCCGGGAGGAATACACAAGTGACACTCTGAGATTCAATATGGTTAGTGGCAAATCTGAGCTGTTTGCATCCCAAGATTTCGCCTATCCGAGAACCAAATCATTCAGAATGTTCTAGAACGAATAAGAATAGAGCTATTTCTGCGGCATCGTTGACTAAGGATTTGATGGTCATTCATAGAGAGCATACAACCAATGCCCATATATTGCTGTTTGGAATAACCAGAATAAGACGGCGTTACACGCAACAGAAACTCCCCACCATCAGAGAATCAACATGGTGAATATGTTGTTTTATATTTTCTTCAACTATCGCTTGAACAACAATGCCCATCAGATCTAATCGGTGTTAGCTTACACTGTATCCGATGGGAAGATCTGACACGGAGATCTGTTCGGTTGGACGATCACAACAGATGTTGCTTGCTCCTTCTGAACTGGTCGGGCAAACAAAGCTACTCAAATGTGCCAGTCTGGAGAACAGTTCATAAACGCTTAATTGCGATCGGTCAAACGGTGGACGGTAATTCAAGGTCGTTAAGGCGTGGGACTACAATGGTGGTCGTGGGTTCGAACCCCACCCGAAGTGAAGTATAAGCACTGCTGATGAGCACAAATAAGAGCGAAAATCGAGTCCAGTGCTTCCATTATGGACCATCGTGATCAAGTTTGTGAATAGTTCCATGGGCTTGGCACGGATGAGTAGCCACAAATCAATAATCTAAGAAGATGCCTGAGAATCTGACTGCGCTGCAACGAAACAAACTCCAGTTACAACTTCATCGAATAACAATCTCGTATCGGTGATTCAGCCCTATATGAACATGAGGCGGACGTAGATATGAAAACGCAAGGGCTAAAACCATACATGGAACGACTGCATACTTAGGCGGCTGAGATAACAAAGGCTGGTAGGAAAGCGGTAAACAAGATGGATAAATGGGACATCTCCTCAATCTGGTGTCCGGTTCTGCAGCGGATAACTGGCGTGACCCCATTGTTCGCACACAGACTAATCGGTCTGTGGATGTAGGTCACACTTGCACACAATAGTAAAACAATTAATTACACAGCACGGTCAAATGAAAGATGAAGTTTAGGGTTGATCATGCGTGCAGTTGAAAGGCACCCTTTAGAAAAGCCTCAAAACCAAAATATGTGATTATCAAGTAGCGATCTGCCATGTACTGCTTCATGGATGTGAGAAGTGACTAAAAACGGCAGAGGATTTACGATCTTACTTTACTTTTACTTTTGTGCGACTATCTCCTCCTGGAGGATGAGTCGGCTTCAATGAAGGTTCTTGGGTACGAAACGGCGTCCCCAGCACCACTCGGCGTTTTTTCGAGTCAGCTTCTCTAGCCTTTGCACAACCAAGTGCAACCTGTAAGGCAGCAAGGGTTGCCAGAAAGAGGTGGTCTACCAGACTCTCTTCCAGATTTTTCCCCAGGGTTTTCTCCCGAAGCCGTTCCCGCGATCGGGTATCCCGAAAGGCAGCGGAGGTTTAAAATCAGGGTTTCCTTCCCTTAGATGAAATGCCCTCCACGGCTAACGAGCTACATCTGCCAGAAGCAAACTGGTTTTCAGGAGCTAGTCACTCGCCCTCGCCCCTTCTCCTGTTGGTAGAAGCAGTTCCGCCGGGCTCGGGGAGCCAATCGTGAAGGCCAGAAGCTGGACTTGGTTGTCAGAGGCTATTTGAGACGCATGCCATATGGGAGCATTTTATAAACAGTGTGAGCTTATCCCCACTGCCATCACCGGCTATGACAACCTTTGGAACCATGGATGTGAGAAGTGACCGCTAAAGGCACTGGATTTACGATCTTGAGAACTGCTAGACCATTGGTGCCTTAATCTTGGGTGAGTATCTAACGCTGCCGTTCGAGCGTGATTCAAAGGATTACCTCCGTTCACAACAAACGGCGAAGACTACACTTGGTTTGGATACCTTCTCCGAAAGACAGTCTCGGCGTTAAACCTGGCGTCTGCGATAAGGCGGTCAATCGAAAACCTTGTCGTCAACAGTGTAGGAGAATATAGACGCCCCGGGGCTGCGTAGAGTCTACGACGTTCGAAGGCGACTGCAATGACCTCACCTCTGATCGTGGGCTGGCATGATTCGAGCCAGTCGTACAAATGTAAAGTAAGTAGTGGTGTGCATATCCATCTCTCGTAATCTCCCCTGGTTATATGAACGAGCTCAGCTCACATAATGGCCTGTGCAGTTCTTAGTTAACTTTGGATTGGTCACGTGAATACTATTCAAACCCGATCACAGTTCGTACTGACATCTGACGAAACTTCTGCGTCGGAAGTGAAACGTTACCCATAAACTGCTCTAACCGAGTCAGTACAAACGTTCGCTTTCGTGAATATGCTTCCGGATCAGTGAAAAACATAGCTTCAGTCACATCGATTTGCAAGAGGTAGCGGTTAATATCATTGTGCCATTCCAGTAGTCATTAGCATCTTTCAGCTTCACAGACACTACCCCAGAAAAAGAAGGAAAACGGAGATAATGTTGGAAAGTTAATAACATACATCATGTGAAAGAATCGACGAAAAATGAACAAAACGACATGAAAATATCAACCGACCTATTGAGGGTACCTGTGAAGAAAAAATTGCAAAAATCGTAAAGTCGGTAGATGAAAACGAATGAATGAAAGATGAAATCAATAAATCGACAAGGGCCAGAGCTTGTCATGAGTTGTGTAACACAACGATGGTGAATTAAATCATTGCAGAAAGAGATCTCGGTATCTGGGTGTCGTTCAACCTTAAGCCTGGACATCATTGCCGGACAGTGTACAATAAAGCCTGCCGTATCTTGAGTCTTCTAAAAAGGATATTCAAGGTTTTCCCGCCCGAAACCCTACCTCGGGTAATTAATACGTATATACGACCTGTTATGGAATATTCCATCCAAGCTACCATGGCTGAGGAAGGATATCGAACTACTCGACAGGATTTATCATCGTGCGACAAAGTTGGTCTCCCGTTACATAAATTTACATTTCAAAGAGCGAATGTTAAAACTAAATCTACATGATTTTACCCAACGACAGTATTCAAAATCTTGCATACTGAGAGCCATCCCCTTAAACACCTGATAAAGCCCAATGACCTTACTCGGACACGAAAACATTCAAAGACTGTAAGCATTCTGCATTCTCGATTGGATATTGGATCGTAATTTTTTCTCGGCAAGAATTTGTTTCACTTGGAACATTTTGCCTGAAGAAATAACACGCTCGGAATCTGTTGCGGGTTTCGCTTGCAAACTGGATGAGTATATGACGAACCATGCGGTATGTGACTGTCTCTATTGATTTTTGAGAGATTTTATAATTTTATTCCATATACCTGTCATCCTATGGTTATTGGTAAGCTTACTGCTTTTACTACCATAAAACTTTCTGAGTACAGGCATTAATCAAGGACTTCGGTGAACTCCCTGTTGATTTTGAGGTTGTGCTAACCAGCGAAGAAGCTCAACAGGTGCACAGGAACAAACGCTGATTCATGCGCTTCGACAGTAATCCCAAGACGCCTCATGCCTGATATCTGAAGCGCCTTAGATATCAATGAAGCCATCCAATCAACTTCTTGGAAAGATCACCCCATGTGTTGGACAGTAGCCTCAAAATGTGGACTTTGACAGTGCGACGTAGAGTTAAGCCTTCCATTGAAATCACTAAGGGTGGAACAAATGCGGTTAGCAGGAGAGACGGAGCTGAAACCTTCACAATATGGCACTCGGCGTTGAGACGGACAAACATTATTCATGGTTGGAAGTCTGCACAATTGTCACACGTTTAGCCAGTCACGTGTGAACCGCTGTCATTTGACCTTGACCGAATTCACTCTGTACTGGGGAAATAGGTTGATTGTTCTTGGACCAATGAGAAGCCGCTCACGGAGAAGGCACTACATGAACTCGACCAATCCGCGGGAGTGATGGTGAACGGACAGACAAGCCAACCAAAGAATTCCAACTACAAGACGCTTCGAAAGAAGTTTTGCTAATGATGTCATCTAGCGTGATTACGAAACGTCCAACAACAACTACGCAAGCTCGACGAACACAAGGCGAACACGATAATAGAGGGTTTAGTGAGACGAGCAGTTAGAGGTCGTGGTTGGAGCGCAACTCAATGGCGTTCACTGTTCTGACTAACACCCTTGGTCTGACGAACATTGTGTGGCAAAAGTGAAGGAATTAACGCATGAACAAACATCCTCATTTGCAAGCATCTCCATCACACACACCCCACGACCGGTTTCGTGCTGTTTGCACTCATCAGGTAGAGATAGTAGGATAAGGATCCGCATGTGCTCGAAACAGTAGAAGAATGGTAAACAAGTTGCGCTTGTACGCCACTATTGGATAAGGTTGGTACAATCAACCTGTTCAATCACATGATCCCACATTCATGTAGACAGGGTTTAAACCCATGGCCATGAACGAAAAAGCTCATTCGCAAGCATTTCCATCACACACCCCACGACCGGTTTCGTGTTGTTTGCACACATCAGGTAGGGACAGTAAGATCAGTATCCGCATGCGCTTGAAACAGTGGAGGAAAGAAAACATCATGATCAGGATGACAAGAACAAGCGTTACAGCCAGAATATGAGGACGATCAACAGGAGTCATTGTGGATGTCATTGCAAATCGATGAGTATCTGGGATGCCTCATGACACGATTTTATTCGAATGCTGAAACACTATCGTCGGTGGACTGGAAATAGCAGAAGATCTAGCTCTTCCCCACCCTCCACTGCCTCCGAGGATGATGTTGAGTCTTCGCACAGTCAGCTGATTCCTCCACACTCGAAAGTGTGCATCGATAACACCGAACAAACTGGTGCGAATTAAAACACACCTATCATCATCATGATGATCAAAACAAAAGCGCACCGGAAGCATCTGGGCAGAAATCACGTGCCGTCAACTTGACAAGACAGCAGGCAAGTTGCAACCCCCCGTGCGATTGCAATTAATCATCGACATTGTGCTATAAATCTGACGGGATTCTGTTTACGACGTGTTTATGGGTGGTGGGAAAGGTGTGCGGTTTACAAAAATTGGTTTGATCCCGCGCGGGAGAGAGAAACATTGGGGTGTCCATTAATTTGACCTTGAGAATGAAACTAGCGGTATTTGGGTGGTGTGTCACCTTGGTTTGGGTGCATACGATTTGAATTTGGTTGGATTGGTGAATTTCGAACTTGAGGGTAATTGACAATTTAACCCTATTTGGGAAACAACGATGCCCTAAAAAAGCGTGAGGGAAGGTGAACTTTTCCTTTGGAAGAGGGCCTCCAATACGAAGGCTTCAAAACATTGGCTTTGTTTTACACCTAATGAGTGTAAACCACATGAGGATCTGTCAATCTCAATCTAAAAGCAGCTTCGTTTAACTCGGCAGCTGTATTTCTGCTGGAATTCGTGTTGAGGACGACATCTCCAGTGGGCGCGTAAAGCAAATGAAGGGTTTCTAACCATCGTCATAAATGTATATATGAAAGCACAAGCTTGATCCAGGCAACGTGTCGCACAGTCATAGACTACACACGGACTAAGATACTGTCAGATTGCCAGCACTAGACAGAGTGGCAAAAGAAAATACCAGTGGGAATGGTAGTGAGACTCCAGCGTGTTTCATGATGCAGCGAACTACCGGTGGCCAATCAATTTAGCAGGGTGTTAGCCGCACAGCACATAAGTACTGTACGATTGCACATCGTGTCGATATGCCTCAAAACCGTGTTCAATGGCGGTCATGTATTATACATCTTCTTGGAGCATCTGCTTAACATTAACAATGTAGTCAAATGGAGCGACGAGGAAAGCTTGTAATGACGCATGATAGTGAAGGCCGCAAGGAAGCTGTCGTGCTGATATTGCTCTACTCATCCTCAAGGTGTAGGCACCTCATCCCAGTTTGCTTATGCTCGATGTTCCACAGCTCACGAAGCATTTAACGTCCCACCCTTCCCCATCATTTTAGGATTTATTATTCTAGTGATTGTACGGCAGTTAAGCACATGGCACTTGCAACGGGTCTAATACCGTAGATGATACACCGATAATGGCCTACACAAACACAAACGACACATTTCTAAAGCAATACGTGGTAGTATTATATCTACCTCGAGAGCTGTGGTTTTGTTTACTACCACTAAATCGGAATGATGTCGTTGTGAGGGAGACCAGACTCTGGATTGGTGCAAGCAGATAAAGACCTCGATAGCTAAACTAGTGAAGACTTGGCTCGTCACCGAATGTGGAGCTGCTTGGTCTACGGATGGCGCACGTGGGACCGGACCTGGTTTAGAATCTGTGCGGATCTCGCTTCTGACCGCCGAGCGTGGATGGCTGCAATCTGTGACATCAACAAAGCCGACTCATCCTTCAGGAGAAGATAGTCGCACAAAAGTAAAGTAAAAGTAAGTAAACTAGATGCACTTGGAGCGACCCATCTCTCATGTAGAGGTCATGCTAAATTGATTGGCCACAGGTAGTGAGCTGCATGCTGAAACACGCTGGAGTCTCACTACCATTTCCCGTTATTTTTCCTTCCTCATATCTGTCTAGGCCTGGACAACCTGACAGTATCTTAGCCCACGTGCAGTTTCTGGCTGTGCGGCATTTTGCCAGGAACGTACTTGTGCTTTCATACATACGTGTAGAGGTCCACGAGATTGGAATTCGCAGTGACATCTTGCTCTCAGTGACATGGTTTGGAATCGTCTTCAGTGGGGGATTTTGTTCCAGATATCGTTAGAGAGTGTTTGATTAATCTTGTATCTGGATCTGGGCAACCTAACAGTATGTTAGCCCACGTGCAGTCTATGCCCCTAGAATTGGGATTGGATACATACGAAATCCCGAAACATACAACATACAAAGAACAAGCCTGATCCAGGCAAAGTGCCACACAGTCACAGACTGCACGTGGGATAAGAGACTGTTAAGCTGTCCAGGCCTAGATGGATGGATGTTAGTGAGACTCCAGCGTGTTTCAGCATGCCGCTCACACTACCGGTAGATTCCCGGAATGACCAAGCCTCACAGCCATGCATCAATGCAGATCGAACTATCCCTGTGCATTCTCTGGACTTGGGCAGTAGTGACAGTCGTCTCTCACATTGAAGATGATAAAGCTTACAACATTCTCTTGTCGTCTAAAAAGCACGTGCGACAAATCCACGGCATCTAACGATTCTGAATTATTGATACAACTGCTGAGAAAAGTGGAATATGTTGTTCAGATGCTGTTCGCCGAGCTTGTAGAGTTGTTGTTAGACGTTTCGTCATCAAGCTAGATGACATCATCAGCCGAACTTCTTTCGAAGTGACTTTAAATTGGTATTCAATGGTTTTTATAAGGTCCGTCTGTCCGTTCGCCATCACTCCCGTTGGTTGGTGGAATTCATGTGTTGCATTCTTGTCCATCGAGTTTTCATTGGTCCATAGGTTGTAGCCAATTGAAGGTGCTGGTTAATTGATGTCGTTGTTGAGTGCCACGCTTCGATGGTTGTTTTCTTTGGACAAAATCCTCGCGTTGTCCCAATCGAATTGGTGTCCGATTTGATCAACGTGTATTGAAATCAATTATCTTGGGTCGTGCCTTCGTACAGCTAACCGGTGTTCATGTAGTCTTGTGCTCAGCTTGCGGCCGGTTTGTCTGATGTAGTTCTTCTCGCAATCTCTGCACATAATCTTGTAGACAATTGATCGAAGCGTGGCACTCAACAACGACATCAATCCACCAGCACCTTCAATTGGCTACAACCTATGGACCAATGAAAACTCGATGGACAAGAATGCAACACACGAATTCCACCAACCAACGGGAGTGATTGCGAACGGACAGACGGACCTTATAAAAATCAATGAATACCAACTTCGAAAGACGTTTTGCTGATGATGTCATCTAGTTTGATGACGAAACGTCTAACAACAACTACACAAGCTCGGCGAACACCATCTGAACAACATCCCCATCCTGAGCTACGTATATTCTCCTCTATTGCTGAAAAGTGAAATATTCTACAGTATCAGGTGATTGGCCAGGCGTCGTTTAGTCCAAGAAGCTGGGGTCACGAAGCCAGACGGGGGAATACGTAAATTAATCTACCGTTTGCCAACGATGCAGCCAAATGTTGTCATAGCCGGGGGTAGCAGTGGGGTTAAGCTCCCACTGTTTATAAAATGCTCCCGAATGGCACGCGTCTCAAATAGCCTCTGACAACCAAGTCCAGCTTCTGGCCTGCACAAGTGGCTCCCAAAGCCCGGCGGAACTGCTTCTACCAACAGGAGAAGGGGCGAATGGAGCTCGATAGCCTGGGAGGGAATTTCATCTAAGGGAAGTAAAACCCTGATTTTAAACCTCTGCTGCCTTGCGAGATACCCGATCGCGGGAAAGGTTTCGGGAGAAAACCCTGAGGAAAAACCTGGAACGCAGCCTGGTAGATCACCTCTTTCTGGCAACTCCCTGCTGCCTTGCAGGTCGCACTTGGTTGTGCAAACACTAGAGAAGCTGACTCGAACAAACGCCGAGTGGTGCTGGGGACGCCGCTTTGTACCCAAATTCCCAAGAATATTTACTGAAGCCGACTCATCCTCGCACAAAAGAAAGAAAGAAGGATGCAGCATATGGGTTTGCAATCAGCAGGATTAGGGTCCCAGGTCAAGGGAGGTTTTCGCCTTTCTATTATCACTGTTGAAAACTGTCAGCTTGAACCCGTACATCATTTCATATACCTTGGATCAACTATTGCGGGCATGCATAAAAGCACAAGCCTGATCCAGGCAAAGTGCCGCACATCTCACAGACTGCACATGAGCTAAGAGACTGTCAAGTTGCCCAGGTCAAGACAGAGAGAAAGCAAATCATTGAAATGGTGGCGAATAAGGTTAGCACAACACAACGGCACATCCATGCTTAATTCGAAAACAATAAAATCGAACCTAATCATCTCTTGGGGGGGTTAAAAACATGATCCACTTACCTAAGATAAACATTGATGCGCCGCCTCGCCCCAGGAAGTTCATTATACAAACGCTCCAAGAAATCAAGATACCCAGGAAAACCCAATAAATCAATAAAAAGCGTAAGCTGACGTGATAAACAAAAAATGATAAAAGCATGGAGGAGGGGTATGTGCAACACAGGTCATGGGCAGCTGTATCGGGAATCAAACAATGCAACGGTTAGACCAACCCGAGTCCAGGAGTTTGTGAATTGTTCACCATGGGGGTGTTGGATTCATTCAACCAAGCGCCTGTGGCATCTGGGACAGTCATTCCAGAGGGAGCCCCACGTGATGCCCAACCACTCGTTGGAGTAGCTTCATGAAACGTGGCAAACGCTTGTCCTCGTGGCAATAAAGGAAGCGCGTGAGATGCAGGACGAAGGACACCACCGCGTCTCTCATGATGCGGTGTTTCCACAGATCCAGCACAACACCCACGTCCACGACATGGTCGGGAAAAGAACCGTTGCCAAGAGACCAAGGTCTTCCCACTCCAAACCCATATCCCACTGGTGATGCCCACGATCAAGGTCATGAGATATTTGATCATAAACAATTCAAACTCTGGTTTCTCCATGCCGCGAGAGGTCAACTCCCCGGGAGTTTCTGAGGTGGCACCCTCGACAAACTTGCGCAAATGACTTGGGCATACCGAATCGGTGAAGTGGTACGGGTCGGTCTTGCGACAAACCTCGGTGGTATACCATGAGAGCATCCATCTGTCCATTAACCGGGATTCATGAAAGTAACAAGCAAGCACCACGATCGCGGGAATAATGTACAACAAGCTGAAGATCCCAATGCGCATGATCAACTTCTCTAAATCATCGGTCTTTGAGCCACCGGTCTTGATGATGGTGCGGATTTTGAACAACGAGACGAACCCCGCGAACAAGAAGCATGTTCCAATGAGTAGATACAACGACAGTGGGGCAATGAGGAACACACGCAGCACCAGCGGGTCAGTGAGTCCAGTGAAACACACCCCAGACAATGGATCCCCATCCACTTTGCCAAATGCCAAGATGCCGATGGTCTTGGCGGCGGGAATGGCCCAGGCGACGAAATGCAAGTACTGTGCGTTCCGTGAAATGGCTTCGTGAGCCCAGTGACATCGGGCAGCCAAGTACCAGGTGATGGTAAGGACCACCCACCAAATGGAACTTGCCATGGAGAAGAAGTACAGCAGCATGAACAGGATGATGCATCCTTCGAACTTGGTGCCTTGAGTGATGAGACGTGTGGACTCGGTTTGAGCCGAAGGGGAGGAGGACGGGTGGAAAGGTCCGGAACAAGCAACCTGAAGGGGTATGTGGAGTGGATGGTTAGACAATGGTAAATTTTCGACTAGGAAACGTGGTCAGTGGGTTTAAAGTGCTGAAATCATTATTAAAATGAAAATGGTAGCAAGTACAAAGTTCTCAACTGCCATGCAATTAGAGAACGTTAAAAACGTGTACACCACCACCCACGAATCAAACATACATTCAATCAAACGTTGAGAACAAGTACACAACGACAAATTTCCTCCTCATTCCACTTACTTGTACTTGTGTGCGACTAACTCCTGCTGGAGGATGAGTCGGCTTCAATGAAGATTCTTGGGAATTTGAATACAAAGCGGCGTCCCCAGCAGCACTCGGCGTTTGTTCGAGTCAGCTTCTCTAGCAAGGCAGCATGGAGTTGCCAGATGGAAGTGGTGTGCACCAACTAACCGTCTACCAGACTCTGATCAAGATTTTTCCTCAGGGTTTTCTCCCGAAGCCTTTCCCGCTATAGGGTATCCCGCAAGGCAGCGGAGGCTTAAAATCAGGGTTTTCCTTCACTTAGATGAAATGCCCTCCCAGGCTAACGAGCTCCATCTGCTCCTCACTCCACTGACAGCACACAGGATTGATCAGACACTCTACAACAAGACTTTGAGCAAGATCACAAAGGGTAAGAAGCCCTTGCGAATTCTGATCTCTTGTACCCAAACCTGAGAGACCGGTCGCCCCAAGTGCAGCTCGTTTGTTAGAATTAACGCATAGTGTTGCAAAGGCAGAAACTGCACGTGGACCACGATGTTATCAGGATGTAAAGGCTTAGACATATTCAAGAGAAAATGGTAGGGAGACTCCAGAGTTCAGTACCTTTGGCCAATCAATTTAACAAGGTATAACCTGCGATACGGTTGACAAGACTGACACAGCTTAAGAACCACTACTACCATGATAAAAATCAGCATACCCAGAAATGATTACTCGAATTCAGAACATGACATCCAATCACTTCGGTTGAAATTTTGAACAAAGAAACAAGAGACCAAATGCGGTTAGGAACTAGTATGTCAATGTACTTTCTCATTATCTATGAGATTCCTTCTATCTATGATCGGCGGGTGTGCAATTCTTTTGCACCGCGTGGTCAAAACCATGCCAAATTGATCAGCCTGCTCAGTACTGAGCCTCAGACAGGAAACACACTATGGTATGGTATGAAAACACAAGCTAGTTAGAGACTGCACGTGGGCAAAGATACTGTAAGGTTGCCCAGGTCTAGACATATATGAGTAAAGAAAAAAGAACAGGAAATGTTAGTGAGACTCCAGCGTGTTTCAACATGCAGCTCACTACCTGTGGCCAATCAATTTAGCACGATGTCAGCCACACATCACAAAGTACTGCACGATTGCACATCCGTGCACTGGAGTCAAATGGCTATCGTCTCTTTCTAACATTTGGCTAACCCCTTTGGCAACCTGATATTATGTTGTGCGGTACTTTACCTTGACTGAAAAGATTATTTATTCCAATCTCATGAAATTTTATTTTGCTTTTGATACGGAGAACACAAAAATCGTCAGTTTGAAAAACTCGAATGTTTCAAAATGATTTTGTAAGCTAAGAAACAATGGTCGTCTGCGGAGGAGATGTCAGAGAATTAGGTAAATGAGCAATTTTCTCAATCACTGATCCAATACTTACTGAACTGCATCTGTACTGTCTCAACCTGATGGCAAATAGCCATACGATATATTCGTCGTGTATAAGCGTCTTGAGAGTTCCACGAGGAATCATATTATGATTCTGTATTTGAACATCGTGGTTCGTTGAACGAATTCTTGTTTACTACTTTTCCACTGTTTCAAGGTTCTG
>JACCGJ010001799.1:20537-32088 GCA_013407085.1 Atriophallophorus winterbourni | reverse complement strand
AAAATACTGTAGGAAAATAAAACACAAGCAAAATCTATTTCACAAAATTCAAGTTTTGTAACCAAGTTCAAAATAAAAGGAATGTTGAAGGGAAAGGAAGAATTTCAAACTACTTTGAACCTTACAACATGATTGATCTGATTTCTTTAATCCAGTTCTCATTTATTAACATATTTATCTAGAAAACAAAATTCCTTAACTTGGAAACCATTTTTATTATTATCTATTTAAAAGTATGAATCAGTATCCGTTGCCTAGGGTCTAGTCCAGATACATGAAAACATGAGACTTGTAGCACATTTGGCTATATATATTGTACATTATTAAGTCTATTATGGCTCCTTTTTTCACTATATTCATATATATCCTGATCTACTCAATCAAGTCTCTACTGTGAACAAATTCATTTGATAAAAAATTCATAAACACAAAATAAAGCTACTTCTCATGATTTTCTATTTATAGCTGTGGATTACAATTATCGCAAATTTTATACTAATCACCCCTCAAAATGCTAGTGATGAGAATATTCCTCATTATTATCCATCAATTAAACAACTGTGTTTTAACGGATCATGAAACTATTCACCGTTATATCTTTTCCGCCCACGCTTGTTACGCAACATCACTTTTGCACAAATGTGCACGTTTTGGCATCTGTGATAAAACTTTCATTGTCCTGTGGGTGTTTTGTCTGGCCGAAAGCTAGTGGTTACGATTAGCAGGACACTGTCGCGTCAACTTAAACCTCGTCGATAATAACACTTTGTGCATCAATAAATAAATACCTTTTATTCTTGTAAATGCAATAGATGTAAATCATGATCGAGTACCTTATAATTATAACTCAGTCTTGGCCATAAACTCATGTTCTAGCGGCGTTTTTTATTGTTCCACACTCGGGTACACATGCATTGCTCCCACTGATGCACTCTTGATGGATAAAATTGCCCCAGCGATTTAACCCGGAGCAGATGATGCTCAAGATAACAAAAAGCAATCTGAAATTCATCAATCGACGGAACTGTTGAAAAAAGTCAATAATGTACCATCGATTCCAGACTCAGGGGTTACGTCCAAAGAGCTCCAAGTGAACGCGTCTCATTCCAGCAAGCTAACATTCGCCCAGAGGGTGTCTAAAGGTGATAAGTGTTTGGCGTTAGAATTGAGCCCTAAACCTCAGGCAAAAGAGGAAGTTCAAAGCAAAACGGTTCCATATCACAGGGAGCAGAAAAATTCGATAAAACGCATAAAAATTTAAGTGTAATATGCACCAATATTCCTGAGTCAGATGTGACGCTCTTTCAAGAAAGGCAAAAGCATGACCGTGAAAACTGGTTCGTCGTTTGTAATCGAATCGGCCTAGACAGTATTCACCCCGTGTCGGTAACTCGATTAACTCGTCATACGAAATCCCCGAATCAAGATAAACCACGTCCCCTTAAAATCACTTTCGCCAACGAAAAGGACATGGAAAATGTCCTACTAAATTCGTATTTGCTCCGAACGCAAAGTGACCTACCCAACCGTATATATACTGACGTACCTTGGTGGGAAAGGTCAAAAAGCACCGAATAGGCGGGATCAAACAGCACCAAGGAGTATTATTTTGCTTGACGTTCCAGAAAATTCGGGCGCCACAACGGGCTTCGAAAACAAAGAGCACGACCGTAAACAATGGTCATTTATAGCCGAAAATATCGGTTCCCAAAATTCTGTAGTTGTCGACACATACAGAATACCTCGTTCGCCGAACTATCACGGGAAAGGGGCAAATCCACTTAAGGTTCCGTTTCTTTCAAGTAGCATGGCGGATGATGTTCGAAGCAAGCTAAAAGTGAACAGAAACAGGCTACCTGAAAACGTTCGACTGTGCAGCTCAAAAGCTGCTGTTGAGGTCCACCTGGAGCCCTCAATTACGCAATTATCCGAAACTGGTGCAAATTCGCCCGCGAAATTACTTCAAATTGCTTCAAAAACGATCTCGGTCCGACGTCAACATCGTCGGACCAATAAATACTAATACTGACTCAGTGTTACATTCTAAAAACTCAATTAAATGCATCTATACCAATGCTCAAAGTTTGTTCAACAAATTGACTGAACTGACCGAGCTGTGCAAACGATACACGCCAGACCTCGTTGCTGTTACTGAAACCTGGTTTCAATCATGTATGACTGAAAGTGAACTCTCAATCCCCAACATGATGCTAATACTGAACGATCGCGCAAGAAAAGTTGTTGGTGTGGCTTTATACTGTAACGAACGGCTTCAGTGCATGAAAATTCACGATCCAAACCTTGATTTCGAAGATACCCTCTGGTGCAGTCTCACGAATGTGTCACAGGACGATTGCATTCTTGGAATCATATATCGCCCTCCAGCCTCGAATGATACTCAAAATGACAGGTTATTACAAGCGCTAAATTACGCCGGAGAGAAGCGTAGCTCGCAATTACTACTCATGGGGGACTTCAATATTCCTCATCTCTTTGCCAGATCCGATCACCCTCTACACACATTTGATCACAAATTTCGTGAGGTGATCGACATGATTCCACTGCATAATCATGTGTTTGACTTTACTCATAGAAAAGGATCAGAGTTGCCATCCATTTTGGATCTAATCTTTACTTCAGAGAAAACAGCAGTTGAGGGTGTTGACTACATTGCGCCCCTCGGTCGGAGTGATCATCTGGTGCTCGCCTTTGAGTTTGTTTGCAGTGCTAGACGAGTTTGTGCGTCCTCCAAACAATTCAGAAAGATCGACTACGCTGGTCTACGTGGATCGCTTGGGCTAGTAAATTGGCAAGAACTTGATCAGCACAACACCGAAACACACTGCAGTGAGCTCACGAAAATACTTCAGTCAAACATAGATCATAATTCGCGATTTGTTGATGAACGACGGGCAAGTGATTTCCGATTTAAGCTTCGCAGTCGCACAAAAAAATGGCTCGTGAAACGAAACTTTGCTTGGACTGAACACCGGAAGACCAGAACTGATGCCTCTTGGCAGCAATTTTCTAAAATTCGTAACAAAGTGAATGCTCTCGTCAAAGAGGACAAGCAATATTACCATCGCTCTCTGTCTTTGGAAATGGCAGAAAACCCTAAACTTCTCTATCGGATTGTCAATACTCGGTCCAGTGTGAAACCAGGGGTGTTTCCTGTTATTTCTGAGAATGGATTAACAGTCACAGCAAAGGAAACGGCTGATACTCTCGCTCAATTTTATGAAAATATGTTTAGCCCGATAACAGTTAGTGCGAATGAGAATTTACTGACATCAATTGTATCTCAACAACCGAATGATATTGAGATTATTTCGACGATTATACGAAGACACTTGTGTCGACTGAATCCTAGGAAATCTCCTGGAGCAGATGGAATAACACCAGCACTACTGAAATCCTGTGACCAGCAGCTGTGTGAACCACTTTGCCAATTGTTCCAACATTCCCTAACCGAAGGAGTGGTGCCAACAGAGTGGAAGACAGGAGTAATTTCACCAATTTATAAGGGTGGTAGCCGTTCAGATCTCGCGAACTACCGTCCTGTCACCCTACTCCCCGTGATATCCAAAGTGATGGAGCGCATAGTGTCGGAAAATATAGTTCATCACTTGGAATCACAAAATATACTATCTGTCGCCTAGCATGGGTTTCGTAAAGCTAGCTCCTGTTTGACAAACTTGCTGACGGTATTAAACGATTGGACCCAAACGGTTGACGCAGGAGACAGTGTGCACGCGTGCTATCTGGATATGTCGAAAGCTTTCGACAGAGTTGATCACTTCCTGTTGCTACGGAAGCTGAAACAGATTGGTATTGACGGGCAGCTACTCGTGTGGTTCGAAAGCTACCTCAATGGGCGCAAGGCGGCCGTTCGAGTTAACGGGGTACAATCACGAGCTATTAATACCTCCAGTGGTGTACCGCAAGGTTCCGTTCTCGGTCCAGTGCTTTTCTTAGTTTACATCAATGATTTACCTGAGACGCTCTCGTGCAAGGTAGTTCTTTTTGCGGATGATGTTAAACTTTGGATGCGGATAAAATCAACTGCAGACTGCGTAAAACTGCAAAGTGATTTAGATGCACTACACTAATGGTCAGTTAGAAATAAACTGCCGTTCAAATTTCAAAATTGCAAGTTACTGCAAATCGGTAAGCCTTTTCAGTATGATTATCACTTCGGGCAAACGATTTTGAGCTGGTCCGAATCGGAGAAGGATCTTGGAGTCTGGATATGTGGCAGCCTAAAGAACAGCGTGCATTGTGAGGTCATTTACAAGCGTGCTTCAAAGCTTCTAGGTATGCTTCGACGGATCTTCAGAACCTTTACGCCTGTAACGTTGCCAAGCATCATGAAGACCTACTTAATTCCCACAATGGGACATGCATCGCAAGCATGGACTCCGTGGATGAAAAAGGATATATTCTTGCTTGACAGGATATATCATCGTGCAACTAAACTCGTGCGTGGTTTTCGAGACCGTACATACGAGGAAAGGTTGAAAAAGCTAAAGCTCCCCACTCCCCTTTAACGTAGACTTCGAAGTGACGTTATCCTTACTTACAAAATATTGCATACTCCAGATCATCCACTCAAACATTTATTCAAATACCGCGAATCAGGAATTACACGTAGCCACTCAGCGGCACTACAAATTCCCCATTCCCGTACTAATTGTCGCCGATATTTCTATTCGGTACGTGTCTGTTCCCTGTGGAACGCCCTTCCCGAAGCAATTATCACCTCTCCCTGTATCCAAACATTCACTCGAACCTTGGACAATTATTTGTTAGATAACGATTTGACGATGCCTGAGTATTGACTCAGGGTAAGCATATTACTTGACTCCAGTGACATCGTATAATTGATTTTTTCATACCTCTTATTGAACGCATATTTACTATGATATGGTAATTGTGAAGCTATGTGCTTTTTGTGACCATAAATTCTTGAATCTTGAATCTTGAATCTTGAAGTAGATCACGTCATTCACGGATCAGCAGCGTTTAGCTTTAATCAAACCGGTAGCTTGAGTCATTACCCAGAAACTCCCACCGTCCTACGTAAAATCCGTTAGAAAAGGCTCTTGTTCACACGCATTCATTTTCAGGATATCTGGGAAGTAAGACTGGGATTCTCTTCAACAGAACAATGAGTGTTCATCGGTTTAGGAAACAATCGAAAAATGCAATAACAATATAAGTTTATGACTTTTTAAATGTAGTTTTTTATATATAATTTTAGACAATACTTGGAAATATGTTATGCAAATTATCGTCTAATTCCCTTTTAAAGCTTATGTTGTCTGGGAGGTTTATTTAAAGTGTTCGACCGAAAGTATGAACGACTGATCAATACACAAGTTAAAAATATTTCCATAGCATTGAACTGAACGAAAAATCTTCAATTGCCCTCTTATGGAGACCCTTAGCGTTGTCAAAGGATTTGGCTGTCTCGTATTCGATGACTCCTTTCGGTCTTCTCCTCTGGTTGGTACACGGGGGCATAATCTCAAGCTATGTAAACAGCACACCGAGATGGAACCCAGAACGCACTATCATAGTAACCGTGTAGTAAACGCGGGCAACTCATTCTCTTCGTAAACTATTCTTAGTCATCTTCGGTAAATGCTTTCAAACTGGGCTGGGACAACGGTGCATGTGATCTTTCCGGAGCATGATCCTGTAGTGGAAACCCAGAAAATATAAGTCTAGCACTACACACAAAATGGCAAAAAATGGAAAGAACTCACTGAAAGACCAAGAGAGCAAATGTCCAAATAAAGATCCGTAACGTCCAACGATAGCGAAGTAATCCACACAGGAAAATCCAAGAAATGGAATCCAAGGTGCAGAATGCGCTAAAATCTTGGAGATTCCGTTAATCACAGTTCCAGCACAGAGTGGCGCACACAGACTTCACAACCACGGGAGAAGACAAAGTCCGAGTTCGAAATTGTATTGACCGCCAAAAAGTATATTGTACAAGCATTGATACAGATGAAGTGTACATGGACAAAAAATGAATAATCATACAAGGCCAAAAGGTGTATGTACAAAATGCTAAGGTACAAGGGAAAGTAGGTCACTACAATACTCCCCCACCAGACCGTTAGTTAGGCTTGAATGAAGGGTAACATACGCTCGAAATGTTCATAAGGTCACGTAATCAGCAAGGCGTTTGGGCCAGTGCACATGTCTACCGGTTCGGGTTTGAACGGGGGTAGGAGGGACCGGGGAATTAGGATGAACATGGGTGGAGGTTGGCACATGAGGATTATCAGGGAGTTGTGCGTGAGGCGTAGTGATGCTTGGCGGAAATTGCGGCTTTAGCTCGACAAAAGCTGGTTTTAAGCGGTCAATAGAAACTGTGTCACGTCGACCATTCATATCCAAAACGAAGTACTTGTGTTTACGCTCAATAACTCTGTGAGGTCCGTGATAGGAGGATTAAATCCCTCCCTATGTATTGTCAAAAAAACAGCAAAACTATTGTCAAAATGTTTGTAAAATACAAAAATTCGTTTCTGTTATATATTTTCCGTTTTTTTTCGAAATTAACTGGTCTCCGTCGTTCTTTCATTCGATAGGACATGAAACGTGCATTAACATTCTCATCTTTCGGTGATGAGTACACTCCTATCTTCCATCACAGCTACGCACGCCTGAGCTCCCTATGTATCAATACTGGAAGTGGCGGGTGTTTTCGAGCACACCCCTGAAAAATTCTGGGCACTCGTTCGACTTATTAGACTATCGCCCTCTGATACTGATACTGATTCTAATTAATTGTACATCACAAAGCGCGCGTTTCGTTTTTTCAAATAAGATACCATCGGTTAGTGCCTGCTGAGGTGTTTGTTCTGTGGTAGTTATTTTTTATTTGGTTTTCATGGTCGATTAAACGAAAGTATTCTACGCACAGCTGTCTATACAAATTGCATTCAAGGTTTGACAAACCCTGATATTTTTCTATTTTTTATACATTATAGGGTATTCTTAGTTGCTTCCTAAACACATTTAACGGGCTTATTTTATATATTATGGAGTATTTTGACATCACAGAACTTTTTAAAATGCACTTTATCTCCATTACTGAAGAAAATTCTTTTGAAACTTGATTGCTCTCTGAAATGCATTTTTAGGCACTGAAATGTCTCGCGTGATCCGCTGTCAATCTTGCTCCGGAAATCTTTTACGGCAGGTGCCTTAACTCTTGAATAATAGTAGTGTATCATAGAACCGATAGAACCATACGTGTGGCCATTGCCGTTTTGCTAATTGTTCACCTAACCCGCGTTGGAACAATGGAACAATGGTTTATTGCAGTAAAAAAGCGTACAAGCTTAAAATAACCGCAGGATGGTATGGTGTTTAATAAAGCAAGCAAAAGTGAAAATATGAATCGAGTGTCATAAGAGGATAATAGGGCAATAGTTTTGTAGCGTAAAAGTATAGCTTAAAAAAACCACAGGGTGTTATATACAGTGCGGTGTAAATAAAACAGGGAGTATCATCTAGTACGGGGGCGGGAAGGCCATATAGCGGGCCACACTCGCTTGGAAATTGCGTCTTCCCGGATTTTGCGAGGCGGTAGCAGGGGAAACGCATTCAGATCCGATCGGAAAAATTATAGAGCGGCTTATCATTGGAAATTGAGATCTTATTCTCAAGGTTTGAATGCTGCTGTCCAGAACAGGATGTATTTATTAGGAATCGCTCCTAAATAACTATTTTACTGACTGCTCAATTATTTGATGTAGTCAATAGTCAATAGTATGTTGTGATAAAAGAGCGACATGCTTAAAAATTTAGCCACAAAATATTGTACACAAGAATTTGAAATTTCAGGTGATTGGTTAAAGGCGAAATGATGAAAACGTGGATGGTTTCATTTGAAAGCAGAACTTTCCCGATAAACGGGAAAAAGTGCAGTATCAAGGAGTAGAGAAATGTATTGTATTTCAAGCTTCATGAAGTAAAGTCAACAAGTAAATTTCGAGACACTCTTTGAAAATAGAAAGGGGAGGGCAAACATCATACAAAAAAGTAGATCGTTCCAAGCTTGAGCTATGCGAATAGCGAAAAGGTATTTGCGACATTCCAACCTACTTTTTTGATGGGCGGTCTTTAAATGATTGTCACGATGACGTCAATATCAGGTCCCCGCGGATTCCTCGGTATTTTGATGAGAATAAATATAGTGTGGTGAGACGTTCTTGGTAGCTATAAAACAAGCACTTTGACCACCCTTGTGTTATGAAGTTGAGGCCATTCAATTACAAGTTCGTCACGCCTCAGCCATGGGTTCCAAACGGAAACGGCATACTCCAAGTGTGGTCGAACCTACACATTCAGAAGGGACGAGAAAAATGTAAGTCGAATCTACCGAAAGCACGCTTCAAGAGACCAACGTTACGAATTGCTACATTGGCTGCTTTGATACATCCTAGGTCGTCTTGAACCAACACATCAAGTTCTCCCTCTGGGGGGCTAACGATTGGCGCTGCATCGCCCAAAATATAGGTTGGGTTACCCTGTTTTCGGATCCGCAGTACACGACATTTTCCGGTATTAAATTAAAAGTGGTTCGAAAAAACATTCAGCGTCTCCAAGTATTTGACAACCGGTGTCTCCGCAGCATTCTAGGAGTTAGCTGTTACAATCGCATACGCACCGATGCTCTCCGAAATAAGTTGTTCGGTAGTAATGTTGATATAGAGAAGCAGATCAACCTGCATAGGTTACGCTGGTTGGGCCACGTTTTGCGGATGCCGGACCACCGACTTCCGAAACAAATTCTTTTTGCGACGCCACATCCTGATTGGCGTAAATCTCGGGGTGGCCAAACCGTCACATGGCATAGGCAGTTATAAACCCTTACTAGTAACCTTTCCAAGGTAGGCACAGCGCGTCTTCCAGATTGGCGTCCCCGCGATCAGATATCGCAATGGTTAGTTACGATTCAGGATATGTCCCGAAACCGTGTTCAATGGAGGTCTTGCACTAAGCATATTCTTGGAGTGTTTGCTTAACCTTGTATGTTGTCAAGCTGAGTGACGAGAAAAGCTTATTATGATGAATGATAGTGAAAGCCGCAAGGAAGCTGTCGTGCTGATGTCGCTCTACTCGTTCACGAAACTTGTGTGAATGTATGTTCCATTCGAGGTGTGGCCACCTCTTCTCAGTTTGTTTGTGCTTACTCTTCTATAGAAGCCGTAGCAATTTAAGTTCCACCCTTCCCCATCTTTTAGGATTTTACTTTTTCATGGTTGTATGGCAGTTAAGCATTCGGTACGTGCTACCGGTGTAATGCTGTCTTTGATGATGATGATGATGGTTCGACGCCAACCATACGTAAAGGGAATCTAAATCGGACTGCAAGTCAGTAGTGTCGGTAGGGCAGGAAAGCTAGCGCCACATTTTAATGTCATCAGCGAACACGAGAAATGGTTATTTTATTCCTTTACCTATCTCAATGATAAATAGAAGAAATAAACGTGGGCCGAGAACTGATCCTTGGTGTACACCACATGCAACTAGGAAGGATTCGGAAAGCGTTACACGCACTCGTACAGATAGAGTTCTGGAACTCAAAAATACAACTGTCAATGTCAACAGTGAGGGGCCAATCCCAAGATTACGTAGCTTGTAAATAAGTACCGTTTGGTGAACTCTGTAGAAAGCTTAGGAAAAGTCAAGTAGATGACGTCCAGCCGTAACCAGCCGTCTGTTGGTGGTGCACTAATGGCCTGGGCGAGATCTATGATGTTTGCTGACAATGAGACCTGAAATTTCTAATGAATTCATTACATCTTCTGAACTGATTGACTCCATTGTTTTGGACAGTACAGGAGTTAATGTGACTGAGATGTAATTTCCTGTGTCACTACGGTGTCCTCTTTTGAATTTGGTGTTATTACTTCTTTCTTCCAACCGTCTGGCACCTCAACATTATCTAATGAGCGGTGAAAATAAAAGGTAAAGTGTTCATAAATGGATATCAACGACTGCTTGTAGAGCCTTTGGAGTTAAGTGCTCAATTCATGCAGACGAATTCGTGCGAAGTAGCAATATCTTGCTTCGCATGCGGGCAGCAGTAAATGTAACCGAAGAAATATGGAAAGGAAGAGGAAGCGGGAGAAAAGTTGGTAACGCCTGTGACCATTTCCGGAATATCGGCATGTAATGCGCTCTCAAGACATTTGCTGTATCTTTCACATTCGTAGTCGGACCATTATCTGTTTGTAATTAAGGAATACCAGCGCGAACCTGTTGCTGATCGTTTACATACCTATATATCAACTTTTCATTACACGCAAACTTGCTTGCAAGTGAAGTCTGGTGGTTAAGATTATCTTGGCGTAACAATGTAATACAATAATTCCGCAGCTGCCGGTAGCACTCCCAGTCAGACGGCAATTTACTCACTTTGAAACCATTTCATGCATCGTTTCTATATCACATCCATGTCCGAAGTCTACTGCGTACAATAGAATATTGACGTTCCTCTTTCTGTTAAACGCATTCAATGAAACTACAAAAACAAGCTGCATTTGCTTTTGCATATTGCGCTTACCTGCTTTCCATTTTTCACGAGCTTACTTATCTGCTTTTCCTGCTTCATGATAACGATGATGCTGCCTGCCTGAATGAATGTTCACTAGCATCCCGAATATACAGAAGAGTTGTGTAAGGCATTCAATTACAAGTACTGTTGATAAATCGGCACGGGCAAAGGCAAACGGGAACCGTGAGAATTCCATAATTAATGTGAGCAGGTAGCGGTTGCATGTAGTGGAAGGTAACGGACTTTTAAAATCTATACTCAAACCCTGATGATGACGATTGTTAGCTACACAGAAACGCTTTCTATCTATAGATTGCGTGCAATTCATGGTCTTTCGAACATGTAGGTTTGTGTTTACACAATTTGGTTCGATTTCTGGGTAAATTATGTACACTTTGTCGGTGCGGGAAGCATTTCGAGTATGCGATTGATTATATTTTTAAGCCAACACTAACTCACATAGATCGTTTTTCTCACTTAATTGTGTCTCATTCCAGATTTTATGTTTTATGTTCCCGTGTTGCAAATGGATCTGCCACGCATTTATCAGTATGAAGGACTTTTTTCCTCCAACCGCTCACTGGATTTGTCACTCAAGGTTTTATTTGTTTTACACTGTTTTATACTGTTATTATTCGTCGTCGCACGTCACTACGCCCGAAAAGTGAGTCGATTTGTCATTAATTTTCCTCTCAGTCTTACAAACGGGCGCCGTTGATAAAAATCGACACACTTTCAACCTATTCTGATGTTTATTCATCTGAGTTACCCGAAAGTAAACTAAGCGAGACGAAAGACGATGTGGCCACCATAAAGCTCAGTCGGAATTATGTTCTTTGCGTTAATGATTGGAAACGCATCACACTCTACGACCACTCACCTGATTTTGAGTGCTTTTATTCAGCAGCACCAAGTGGGTTTCTGTCCTCTCTCTCTCTCGCTATATATATATATATATATATATAT
>JACCGJ010001799.1:0-19537 GCA_013407085.1 Atriophallophorus winterbourni | reverse complement strand
ACGATAAATGGTGCTTGGATTAGATGGGGTTATGTATGTATGAATGGAATCACAAGCCTGGTCCAGTCAAAGTGCCGCACACTCATAGATTGCATGTGGGCTGATATACTGTCAGGTTTCCCAGGCCTTTACAAATATAAGTAAAGGGAAATGAGAGTGAGACTCCAGCGAGTTTCAGCACGCAGCTCACTATCGTTGGCGAATCAATTTAGCACGGTAGGTACACTTATTTCATCAATTGTTTGATTAATACTATGGTTGACGTCGTCAGATTATCTTTTGCTAGACTTCTCATCCCATCGCACCACGTTGAGACAATAGTGCGGTGTATTCTCTGTCCTCTCATACGATCTTTGTTAGCAAACCCTTTTGTTCCGGTCGTTATTTGTGCGCCATTCGTCTAAGCAACTGAATCCATAGCATTTTTTCAGTTTTATTGGCTGCCAGTTTTTTTTAATATCGCTACCACCCGTAATCCAGTTATTGCTACTCGTCGAATGAAATCATTTGCTGGATATTTCCGCTCCGAAAAGTAGTAGTAGTAGTAAATGGATAATATGTTTAGTTGACAAGCAAGACAATTCTTTACCGGTTCTGAAGATCCAACCCGCGCATATTTTGTTCCCATACAAGTGGGTTCAACTTATGAATACAAATTGTACACAACAAACTTTAAATTACCCCCAGAGGTCAACAAAGTTGATAGAAATTAATGCTTTTGCTCATTTTTATCGAATGCATTGGAGTCAACCACATAGATGGGTTTTCGAAACGTTCGATAAATTCCCACATTTCGTTTGCCCGTTTAGAATCACTCAGACGTCAGTGGTACGGATTGTTACTGTCTGACGCTACATTGCCCCATCGTTCAGAACTGCGATCCGTTTTGTTACATGCGTTCGACAGTTTCCCAAACAAGACTTACGAAACGATCGGATCCTTGAGCTCCAACATCCACTCGGTAGACCGATATTTATCGGGTCTAGGTCACCTCGATTCGCATGGATTCGATGATTGGTTGTGGTATATCGTGTCAGAATTTTTATTCTTCAATGCTATGGAATTCGGGGATTCACATCTCGCGCGTGACAAAAAAGCACAATTGACGCATGAATTGAAGAAAAATATCGCAGTCTTATCCGACTATCATGTATATGGTTTGCAGAAGAAGACTGCAACTTCGCATAAACATGCATCGGAAGAACTTTTGGAGACTTTAGACGACATTTTACTTCCGTTAATTGAGTTTTCGAGACTTTATACTTTGCACAAATCAAGTTCAACTAATAAAAAGAAAGATTCGTCCAATTTATTATGCCAACTCAACCGAGTACGCGCGCGAATGGAAATGGAAGGCGAGCCAGTTGAATTTCTAGCCGACTCTCATACGGTCCATATCTTGGCCGAGCTATCTTTCATGCTACATTGGATCCTCAAGCGACACTTGGTTGTTTTATTCGGCTGCTTATCACACAAACCATCCTGGGAGAAACGTCTGGCTAGCGAAGTTCAAGAGGTATTCGGAAATACCGGACGTATTTGGAAATCCAAGAATGATCAGGTTAGTCACCTTTGGTCAATATTGACTATGATTGTACATCTTAACGATGTGATAATTTTCTACTGTACAACGCTATATGACTGCAGCCCACTTTGAATTAACAATCTCTAAACTAATGTATTGTGGTGCTCACATCCCCATCCCTTACACACCACTACCGGTTTCAGGCTGTTTGCCATCGTCAGGTGGAGACAATAAGATCAGGTTCAGTGAGCCTAAACTAATTTACAGCATTTTGTAGTCGTATTTTTGATTTCTACATGATTTCCATTCGGCGGCTAATCGTAGCACTCGTTAAGGAGCAGCCGAGATCGAGTTCCCTACAAGTCATCGTGTCATTGCCGATAACTTTTATATCTGTCTAACAAATCAGACATGGCTCATCCAAAAGTAGAAATTTTAGTTTCAACTTCCTATAAAGTAGATATTTTAGATTACAACCCTTTCCTATTCTATGGACATGACTCTGCTGCTGCTGGGAGTGAACTGTGATAGTTCAATCTATAACAAACGAAATTTCACGGATTAACACACCGTACCATGCTTTGTGTCTTCAAACGTTTGGGATTATACCGCTCGATGTCACATCGGCTGCGTAGGTGAAACTCTTCTGCTCTCGTTCTTAAGCGTACTAAAGGAAGTGCTGAACAACTTGCGCATATTTATACAGTGAACATTTAAGGTCATGCAAGCTAAATAATTCAGTTGAAAGAAATTTGTGTGCAGTCGATTAGAGCAGTTTATATCAGAAGTACAGCGTTGCAACCTTCGTCTGATACGAAGCAGAACTTGCACACTTGGTTCATTATTTCAGAAAACAAGTACCTCCAAAAATTCATCCAGACTGCTCTTAATTGCAATCTGTTTGACAACAATCTTCTGATTTCAGTTACCTACGTGCCTGCTGCTCCACCAGACTCAAGTGTTGGTTTGGACCAAGGCGCTAATCATCGAGACCATGCGAATTTGCTCACCAAGCTGGCCTTTTGGATGTTTTCGTCAAGCGACGCGAGATGGCAAACTGAATGATTGGGACTATCTCGAGGACGAGCTGATACTTTTCAATCAACCAGCATACATGTTTGATCGACACCTCTGGCGTACCGAAGGGGATGACCCACTGACCTTTAACCCATCACGTTTCGTAAACTCCGCACCGAACGGAGCTAGCAAACCTCGATTGAAGCTCCCGGTTCACTTTGCACGATTTCTGCTGACCGGGTACACCGTTTGTATTCCCCATGAATCGGTCTATCGCCTTTTAATCTCTATTGTGTCCCACCTGTATTTTACGGGGTGGCGTGTGCAGCAGTCAACCGTAATTGACGACTCACTGGAACGATATCTTATATTGAACCCGATTGTTTTCACGCCTATTTGTGCTCCCCTAGACTAGAATATATGACTTTCTACTTTGCTCATTTTGATTTAGCAGGGCGATCTTGGGGGGTTTACTCTTAATCTTTTTGACGCAGATGATACTTCATGATGTTTTGTGTAATACCGAAGCCAATGTTTTTGCTGAACAATTAGTCGACTAATATGGTATTCTGCTGACATATCCCACAACAACTGGCTTCTGGATGTTGGACGTCATCAGGTGGAAACGGTACGATTAGGTTCAGTGAGCCCTGAAACACAGTCCAGCTTCTTACATATACAGAAACACATAAAGTGATTCGAGGCCAAGTGCTCATGATGCTTAGAAACGACCGATGTAGTGTTGTGGTCACATCCCCATTGCGCACCACGCCGTTAGAGGTTTTTTGGCAGTTTGCCACCCTTAGACTAAGTACATGTTCAGAGGGCCTCGAAAGGGAAGGTGGAAAACGAGCTTGAGATTGGCGCCATTGACCCGGAGTGACCGTAATTCTGTTTTGAAAATAATCGGCCTTTCTGATTTTTCGAATTCTCTTTAATAACAAACCACTTGGGGTATTTGTCAAATGATAACGGCAATACTATTTAGCATAAGCGTTAAACCAGCGGGAACGTAGCGAATAATCTTGAGCAAGATTGACACAGTAATTCGGTGAATCATCCCCCACACGGTGAATTTGAATCAACCGATTGATTAATTGAAATTGCGAACTTACAGCGGATGATAGCGCTCACATGTGACAGGCTGCATTTCGTATTTTTTTATTTCCACAGGCTAGAAGTTAAAGTTGTAGCTAGTTTCGTGAACTCAAAGTTGAAAGCATTTGTGTGGTAAACATCCAATCCGGGTCATGCAATAAAGGTTATAAACTTAGTCACTGTTTCAAGCGCATGCGGATACTGATCTTACTGTCCCTAACTGATGAGTGCAAACATTACGAAACCGGTCGTGGGGTGTGTGTGATGGAAATGCATGCAAATGAATATTTTAGTCAGATTCAATTTCAGGAGATAATAAACTCAATTCATCTCGATAACGTAAGCTTCATCTTCACTCAACAATATGGAAATGGTGGAAACTCTAGTTCAGCAGTCTGCCTTCGCGTCCCATGGGCGTTTAGACAAGTTAATCATCTGGTTCCCGAAAAATTGTACAATCATGGTATCAAGGGAGTGCCTAGACTAATCAGAACGAAATTTCTTGTTGCCTATACATAATCACAAAAGTTAATACATTGACAGCAAGTGCTTGATGACGAAACGTTCTACTGCTACACTGGCAGCTCAGCGAACACACAACATCCAATCCCTGAGCTACAAGTATTCGCTTTAATATCAAAGCAAGTGCTCATGCTTAACTAGCTTACAAGCAAGACAAAATTAATTAATCAATGGTGAAATTGGTTCTGATCGCTAAAGCATCCAGATGGATATCTGTATTTGCATACATTTGACCGCTGTACACATCGAGTTAAACGTATTTAGTCCATTTTTGCGAGCAAATCGACATCGACTCATGTGCGATCTATTAGCGTGACAAGCTTTTTTCGGAAATTCACTCGGTATCGAATGGCATTAATGAAGCGATTCCCGCAAAATAGTCAAAATACTATCTATGCACGTTTCCGAACAATCTCTTTGGGTAATTATCTCGGGTTGATTGGATATGAACAAGTTTAGTGAGGTTTTGATCTTTCTTCGCCACGTCAGAAGTCCCTTGTTCAGTTTTAGGCCCACTGTATAGGACGTTATTAGTTACGATATGACGAGTAAAACACGGGCTTGTCATCTAGGTTCTTGGACCTGATAGGAAAATGGATAGAACAGTGAAGCGTACTAAAATTTGGCCGAGAGCCTCTGAATCCCCGGATGAGCCAACGACTTTTCACAATAGTTTCAGGAGTTATGCAGGTTTACCGTCAGTCATTCTAAAAGCTGCGGAGCATGAAGCCATCATGCACCAATGATGTGCATCCGTGGTCGACATCGAACGAAAGAGGCCAAAAACAACCGTCCGTCACTGGATCTACACTCGAGGAACACGTGATCACCAAGTACAAACAGCACGACAGTAGTTAAACAATAATTAACCTCAATGAAACTGGTCCAATTACGCGGAATATAAACATAGTAGTTTGTATGCGAAATTCTCAAACTTTAGTACCGTTGACAACTATATACTTTTGTAAGACATTTTAACATTTACCAATATATCCCCAGAATTTATTTTTGTTTCATTCTGTCATCATCGCAGTGTTTACCACTCGAATAAAAAACAAGCAACCGGTTTCCGAAAGCACGTTACAAGGCACTTCGTTATACGGCACATCATAGTATGTGTACGTATATACGTATCTTTCTTTAGGTTCAACTTTTTGTGATACTCGTCCTCAACCGACGATAGCCAGTATCAACCAATTTGAGCTTCATAGCTGCCGTTACATTGGATTTGAACATGGGGTTTGTTCCGTAGTAAACAACTCAGATGATCAAGCCTACCGAACTGACGGGTTATTACAGATGCTCGCATCCGTCTAACACTTTCTAAGAACTGGGTTAGGTCATACCACTTTGACATTCGACTGTGCTTTCAAAACTTTCTCAGCATATAAACCGTTTCCGTATTCTCTCTCGCTTCTATTGCTCGAAGAGAGCAATGCTGTGCTGCTTCGATATAGGCAAGAGTGAGCAACCACTGAAACTATAGTTGTGATGGAAATGTATGCAATTTCGGATTTTCTGAACTTTTCGTTTCGACGATACTTAATTCTCCGGGTGTGCACAATGCCTTTCTCCTGCCCTTTGTTCCTTGGCCTACGTCTATCAATCAATATCGGCAATCTGCACACATCAAGGTCACCACCCCATCAACCTAAGCTGACCTCACCTCGAAATCCCTATTGACCTTGCGCGCGGCATGAATCACAAGAGCGAGGTAAAATCGACACACGTTTCACACTTGTTACAAACACAAGGCCGTCATGCTTCCCAATCAAAAATACACGAATAATTGTTAGGACCTGAGGTAGTTTTCAATAATGCAGGCGGGTGTATGCTATGCTTGAGATACTTCATTATTATGAAATGTCAATTCTCCCAAAAATGAAAATTCAATTGAGTTTATTATCCATCCAAAGGCTGGATGCGCCAATCTTGTTTTCCCGTACGAGGGAGAATTCAACTCTCCTCACTTGTTGCCGATGAGCAGCCGAAAATTGATTGTGGTGTGTAAGTGCAGAGGACGTCAGAACTTCAACACATCTTATAAGCTTTAACTTTTAATGATGCTCCCATATTCAACAAAAATGTAAACTCAAAATGAATGACAAATCTCGGGTTTTCAAAAAAATAAAGCCACATCATAATCCGCGAAACTACCGATTACAACTCGTGATTCTAGCATGCAATCTTACACCTTTAGAGTTATCGATCCGGAATGTATGGAGGTCGGAAAACTTGTAAACTAGATGAAAAGTATATAAGCCGAGAACCCATCGATGATCTAACGACGCATGATTGGGAGATGCTTTGTTGCAAGTCGGACGGAAAGAAATATTACATACGAGTTTAATCCATATAGCAGAGACTATTATCCGAAACACGTATTCGTAGCATTTGGAAAATTCACTAAAATAGGCTTTCCGGCATATTGTATTTGTTCAATCATTTACACCTGCAATAATCTTCAGTTCTGGAAAAATAGCATTCGGTGGTTCGATTACATTCCACCTTGAATAGTAGTGACCAGTTGGTTCTTGCATTCCAATATTTATCCCGCGTTTATGTTGTTTGGGTCGAGGTCGACCATGGATGTACATCACAAGCGCATGACGGTATCATGTTCCGCAGCGTTTCGAATGACTAAACAGTCAGAATCGAGAGGAACGATACCTCCCACCGTATTCACAGCGATTGGCAGGACTCGGTTGATCTGGGACAGATGCACGCTGTAGGTGTCATGTACGCTCAGCAGTATCTGGTCTTCCCTAGCTTGCATGTGACGCTTATATACAGTGCCTCCAAAGTGAGCGGTCGAGAGCATGTTCTTCCCCACTCGTAGGTTCGATGTCGAGAGCTTTCATAACTCTCTGTCTTTGTATTGCGACTACGGCCTGCCCAAATGACGCAGGATTTAAGTGACGAGTTAACGCGTTGAAGTTCAGAACCATCATTCATAGAACTAAGAAAGGTGTACGATTCCGGATTCTAAATTCCTCATGTCCTAGATTAGTTCCAATATCTTAGCGTCATGAGTGTGGCCCAAAGAGAAATATAGTAAGATGAGAAGTGTAAAATACATCGACATCTCTCGTCTAGATTTGATTAATCGCTGCGGGAGAGATTGTCACTCCCAAATCGGACTGTATCGTCATTCGAAAAGCTGTGGAGCACGAGACAGCCAGGAGCTTGTGATGTACATCCATGGCCGACATCGACCGAAGGAGGCTAACAACAATCACGATGTATTTGTACTTGAAAAGGTGAAGGGTGGGATATAATGAGCCCTTTATCTGAAAACATACAATCTTATCAAAAGGGAATAAGATGCTTGCAGCACTATTGCTATTGAAAATGGTTTTGCGACATCCACCACAATCAGTAACCACGACTGGAAACTCAGACTTGAACAAGGTTAATAGTTAGGACACTAAGTTGCTAAGCTCTGAAACGGCTTGGGGACCTTGCAAGGATGCTGTTTAAAAGAGAACCCGTTTTGTAAGACAGTCACTTCCTTCAAATATACAAGGTGATTGTGTATTCTATTACGGCCAGAAACAGAACACAAGCCTTTCTTTCGACAATCTGTAGCCCAATGACCTTTGCGAAGACACAAGAAACAAGCCAGATGTTTCTTGACAGCGTTCCACCGATCGGTTACATCGTAAGATCTGAATATGACGCACTTTTCGAAATTGTGTTCATCACCACAAACATCAATTAGCGGCTATCTTCGAGCGAAACTGGTCCATTAGATTCACCGTATTATGAATACTCGCGAATTCTCTTCCTGTCTTGTGCAGTACCTTTAGTTTTGATTTGACCGAAACGAAACGTTGCAAATAGTGGAACTTTGGCGATTGTCTTGATGAATCACATCAGCTAATCTTACCCACTGATCCCGTAATTCGCGTGGCAGCTTATAGACGAATAATTCAAGTGTCGTCAACGAATCTAGGTCCACCTCGCAATTCATTTGAGATAGAGCAGTCTCACCGTTCTGCATTTGAGTCAGCACAACCCCGTTTGACTTTGCATGTGCCATTGATGAAATTAATCGGTCAATAATTGACCGGGTGATAACGTGAGGCTGTCCGTAGAGTTCAGTTTGAAGGCAGCTTCGGGCAACAACATACTACATCCATTGATGGCATCTCGCGCTTGACCTTCACTATAGTCCAACAAATACAGCATACGTTGTTCATCGTCAAAGACTTAAAGTTCGATAAATTTTTCAAACTGCCGTATAAATTTCCAATACGGGTATGGGTTGCAGTCGAAATACTGAAATACAACTCTTGGCATCACCGGCGATACACTGTCAACAAGATGACTTGACCCTTTGCGTCCTTCATGGAGTTTAACTGAGCTGAAATATTCTTTGATTGTCTTCTCAGGCTTACTGTCCCTAGCAATCTAGCCAGACTCCCCTACCTCAGACAGTTCTAGTTTAAGTCGTGCTAATCGTGAAGCATTCGCAGCATTCAACAGTTCTAACTCCAGCTCTTGCCGCCTCTGTTCTTCAGCTAATAGTGCTAACAGAAACTGCGCTCTAGGATTATTAGCGTTAGAACTAACTACTGACTTACCCCCTTCAAAAAGTCCTTTTCTTTGCGTTCAGTTGTATTCTTTGAAGATTTCTTCTTTAGCTTCCCCATAAGTTAGAACGAAGCAAATTAAGTACTGTAACCGATCTTTTTATAAAAAGAGTATCAAATCATTACGTTTAGCAGGGATGAGACTCAATGTATCGCAGTGTGTAGCTGCTCGAACACTTACGTCTCCGCGACAAAACATTAAGTCATCAACAAACGACGTATTGCCTTCACGCTCATCCAACAATTGGATATCGTGTCGACCTCCATGCAACGAAATCCGGTGCACAGTTGTGGTCGCATCGCTCTGGCATTACACCAGACTTAATAGGCCCAACCGAGCACCAAGCTTCGAGTATGTATGTATGTATGAAAGCACAAGTCTGATCCACTCAAAGTGCCGCACAGTCATAGACTGCACATGGGCTGAGATATTGCCAGGTTGCCCAGGCCTAGACAGATATAAGAAAATAAAAATGGTAGCGAGACTCCAGCGTGTTTTAGCATGTAGCTCACTACCGGTGGCCAATAATTTAGCACGGTGTCGGCTGCACAGCATATAAGTACTGCAGGATTGCACATCCGTGCCGTAAGCTCCGAGTAGTGAAGACATCTAACGCGATTGCATGACAACCTCGCTAACCGACTAGAAAAGGATTGTTGCGGTAGAATGGGATCCACTCCGATAAAGACCACATAAGATCTCAAATTAATTGTATTCTCGAAAAATGTACGTTAATATTAACAACATTTGTTTTGAAAGCGTTATCGGAATGAAAGCGGTCGCTTATTAGCGGTATTGTCAAAGATACAACCCATTGGACTTGACCTATTTACAAATCATAAAATGTTACAAATTGTCGGCAAGGGGAATTAAAAGTCATAATGAAGACGAATCTGCAACTTTTGTGGGTATCACGAACTGACGTCGTTTGGTTGGTGGCATTCGAGGTTTCCGAGTGAATTGAGACCACAATTCTCGTGGGACAGAGGCCATTGGGGACAATGTTTCAATCAGGTCGTCTTGGGAAACTGGCGTAAAAGGTTCCTTGGTGAGAGAACAGTTTTCCTAAAATGCAAAATTGGAGTAAGATTATGTTTCATCATTATAAACAGCATTATATCGGAAGCATGTACAGAATGCTCAACTGCCATGAAAAAGTAAAATTCTAAAAGATGAGGAATGGTGGGATTTAAACAGTGACGAAGTCTAGAAAAAATAAGCATAAAGAAACTGAGATGGGATGCCTACATCTCGAATGGAATATGCATTAGATCAAGTTTTGTGAACGAGTAGAGCGATTATGCATGATCAGCGTCTAATATGGAGCAGCATGCTGCATGTAATCCTATACGTTTGCTCTAATGCTAAACAAGACCAGTCGACAAAATTACGAGGAATGTCTGGAAAAAATAACCTTTTCACTCCAGCAATCGGCCTCCGATGGAAAATGGTCCTCAAAGCGTTAACTGATAAGCCTTTCAGCTCGATGCCGTCACGCCAGTCCCAGGCTTTGAACACCGCATCACCGAAACTGTTCGTTCCTGAGAGTCATAGACCAGCAGACCCCAACATTCCAGATGAATGAAACGGTTGTCGGATCATCATTGTCAATTTCCACGCACACGATAACAAGCTTCATGAAACCGCCGAATGCCTTTATCCTAGTGACAAACTCAGCTTGCCAAAGTACCAAAACTGTTTCAGCTGTTCAAACGTTGCCCCAGGGAATGCGATAAGTTTTTCGCACATTTTTGGAGTTGATGATGTTGCTCTTGACGTCCCCGAATAGCGATAGTGTCAAAACTGCCTGAGTTGAGCGATCAAGTATACTTTTCCCATGACAACGCACGGAGATATTTGTCAGGCGTCAGGTCTTCTCTGACATTAACTCGTGGGTGTCAGAAACTTACACTTCAGCTTTATCTGCTTAATGAATACCTTTTGATGATTATATTTTTATCACTCAAAGCATTAAAAACTGCAACAGGAATGGAAACAGTGAGAAACCCGGTTACACCGTGTGATTAGTTCTGCTACCGAAATGAATACGGGCTATCCCATTTGTGTTTCCACTATCTGTTCGTTAAATTTAGTTGTTGCGAACTTTCACGACTCGATTAAGTTTCTGTTCTTATCTCACACACTCTCTCAAGCAATTCAGTAATCAAATGGTTCCTCTTTATGAAACAATCGAGAGACTCACACGTAACATGCAGGCAACAGCTGCGACGTGATTTGCAGACAGCTCATGCTCTTCAAACCACCAATTGGAGCAGTCTGAGTGGAGTGATTGACACCAAGCCGGTTTTCCAGTGGCATTCGAAGATAAGGTACACTCGATTGTGTTCAACGGTACCCGGATACCGCACCCAAGAGCTTTCAGATATGCTTCTTTTAAACACTGTAAGACGATGCAAACAGAAGTGGAAATATTAATGATAATCGTCACAGACCTAATCGTATCAAGTGCGACGACTGTTTGCTAACAACAGTACAACCATGACATAATAATATACTATATATCGACTAAGAAGACACCGCGCATCAGGTACAGATACCATTAGTTGACAGTTGACAACTGAAGTGAGATTCAAATGACAAGAACGAAGGTAAGGCAACGGCGACCTTGCAGTGAAAACAAAAATTGATGGCATACTGGGTGTAATACTATAGGTTTTACTGTATGGCAGCGGAACCTGAGTTATCCACACAAGACATGAACGGAAGCTGAGGAGCATCCGTCGCATCTGGAAAATATTGTGGATGAACACAGTAACAAATGATCAAGTGCTTCTAAAGCAGGTCGATCGAGCATGTTGATCGTACTACGACAGGCTGGAGTCTCACAACAATTTCCTGTTCTTTTTTCTTCCTCATATCTGTCTAGGCCCGGGAAACCTGACAGTATATTAGCCCACGTGAAGTCTCTGACAGTGTGGCACTTTGCCTGGATCAGGCTTGTGCTTTCATACCATATACGACAGCGCCGTTTACGCCGGCTGGGCTATGTGTACAGAATATAAAATAGCCGTATTCTAACAGATTTAATCAACGGAGAGTTGCAATCAGAAGTTTGACCTTTGGAGAGGCGATACAACGGGGAGTGCAAAAAAGATGAGTAACCATTAATTACTGAATTGCTTGAGAGAGAGACGAGAACAGAAACTTGATTGAGTCATGAAAATTCGCAACAATATGGGTGCAATCGGTTAGAGCAGGTTTTGGGTAACGTTTCACTTCTGACACAGAATACACGATCGATCCAAGCATATTCCACTAGATATGAAAGCACTTGACATTTACCCTACGAGTCGGAAAGAACTTGCTCTTGACCGCTAGCTTTGGAGGCACTGAGTACTGCGTCAGCAAACACTGCTCTCGGTTGATGAACGTACATCACACCGACAACATGCAAATGCCACACATTGGCCGAGTACTGCTTATCGCAGCGAGCGATGTGGGATAGATTGTTCCAACCGAATAGGACGTTGCGGGGCACGAGATCATCATGCATGGTGGATATCGACCGAAAGAGGTCAACAACAAGGTACTTGAAAAAAGTATCGTTGCAACAGAAATAGGTTGATGGCACCCACAGGACTGGTGATTATCTCCGGTTTCTGTGGCACAAAGCTGCCGCGGTTACTTTCCCGATGATTGCTGCTAACCATTTTACACACACGAGTATGGACGAAACCCGAGTTAGGCATATTTCCCGAAATGTGCAACCGTAAAGGAATTCAAACCATGCTCTACCTAATGTGTACGAAATCATACGTCTGAATCTAGGCCATGTGTCACATGGCTGCATGTGGGCTCAGATAATGTCAGGGTACCCGGTCCAGGACCGTTAAAAGAAATGAAAAAGGGTGAGGAAATGTTAGTTAAACTACAGTGGGTTTCCGCCTGCAGTTCTCATGACCATTAGCAAATCAGTTTCGCACAGTGTTACCAGCATAGTACAGAAGTATTGTACAATGGGGCATCCGTATGAATGCCTTATCCGTTGGGTCCCCTGAAGCCCCACTACTGCGTTTAACAGGTCAAGTAATTTTACATGACGAAAAGATAAAAACTTTTAAAATTAGGCTTTGAAGTTAGGCTCATGAATATGCATGGGGCGTGGTGTTGCAGTATCGTAAACAACAGAACGATTCGGATCATCAATCATCAATGAAACCACTAATAATAGTCGAAACAATTGTTCGGCTAATCTATTAGCAACCTGGCTAGGAACTGCTGTCACGCTGAGATGTTCAGGCTAAGGCTGCGCCCTAAGATCTACGGTTAACAGGTGACGGAGGAGCGATTGAAACTGTAAGGATACCAAAGTAACCTCATGCTGATAAATTGGTGAATTATGATGCTAGATAACAAGCACATAAGATGACGTGAAACAGAACACAGAGTTGATTATAGTCAGCTGCGAACCAAGGTCTAGATGATCGATGGGCTGAGGTTGATACACTGGCCTATTTGATAAGTACGTCATACGTAGGATAAAATGGGTATACAAGTGAAGCTGCACAGCCTGACAGACTCACGTAGGTTGAGATAGTTTTCAGATCACAAGGTTCAGACGAATAAGTAAGACAGTGATAGGAGGAGTGACCTTAAAGCGAATCCATGGTTGTGGCATAAGCATTTTACCCCGTAGTCATTGTGCCAGACAGATCACCGAAGAGCAAAGCACACAGGTCACTATCAATAAGCAATTAAAGTTTCAAAAATTTACTTTGTATTAACAAGTTGCTAAGCCCTTGCTCGACAAAATTACGTGGAGTGGCTCACACTCCTTACTTTTTGAGCAAATAAGTTTAGCAAATGAAACAGTGGGTTAACTCAAGGTGCCAGATTGATCTAATAGCGACAGTGGCCAACTTTGACGGCAAACAACATTCCTTTTAAAATTTGCACACACACACACGGAAGGTCTGAAGTTTACTCGTGGCATAGATTGCGCGGCTGATCGACCCATAAGTTTAACAGCATCCACGTGTGTGGGCACATTTGATTGTACAGGTTGGTCCTACTAGCCTTATTCCAAGATGGCATCGAATTTCAAAAAAGAAATTTTTTGCTAAGGTTGTAGGTTTGTGGTGTGTCAGTTTTATGACAGTTAATCGATAACGCTTTCGCCTAACCAAGGTTGCAGATTGCTTCCGGTTCAATCACCCTGACAATAGCTCAGCTGAATAGCGACCTATCTATCGTACAATAAGCATGTTTTTCAAATCGCGACACGTAAATAATGCTAATCATGATCAAATAATTTCACTGCAAGCAAAAGCATGAGGAGGAGCCAAAGGACAAGTTGAAAAAATTAATGACGAAAGCTACATAAAACACAACATCCAGGATACCAACAGGAAACTTATACATAATAAACAAGCCGAGGTTGGAACGAGAATAAAACAAGGCATGTATGTATGTATGAATTCACAAGCTTGATCCAGGCAAAGTGCCGTACAGTCGAAGATTGCACGTGGTAAAAGATACCGTCATGAATGCTAGTTGTGTTGGTTCCAAACCAAAAGATCAATCATGGAAAAAAAGCTTACCCAAAATCTATAAAAAGTATGTATCTGTTCTTGGTCAGTGTTCGCGGATAGCATTACATCTAATTCTGACTGAGAGAACACAGCGCGCATCTTATGCAGAAAAGAAGGCACCGAGTTTTCGTGTCCTAAAAAAGAAGTAAACGAAGCACGTAATGAAAGTACCATCTAGATTTATTTGAAACCTGAATTCTATTGCGCATGCCTCTTAGATAAACCCTGACAATTGCTCCCAAACGCAATAAGCCTGTTTGCAGTTCAACCGAATGAAGAAAAACATTTATATCAAACACAGGCTAACGAGCAGCTCAAACAGATTTTCATGCAGACTGGGCCAAACGTGATTTTCGATAGACGTTTTTGATTGAGAATCCAACAGTCTCGTGAAATGGCACACTGAATTTTTGTTTGGTGATTGCAAATTAATCGTTAGTTGGCTGCGCAAGGACCACAAAGCGGCGTTAAAAAACAAACAACAGAAAAAGAACATCATTTGTACCACAGTTCCAAGCAAAATCTAGGAATAATTTATTATTTACTTCATCGTGCATTGTGCTACATTGATTTGCCAAAAGTACTGAGTAGCATGTGAAAACACACTGGAGTCTCATTGCTATATTCTCAGTTCAATTTAAATCTGTCTAGGCTAGGACAACCTGACAGTATATTATTGTCCCACGTGGTCTCGGACCGTGCGTCAATTTGCTTGGATCAAGGCTAAAGATGTCATACATGCACATTTCCATCACAAGGCCTTCGAAAACGTCTAGAAGCTGATGTAAGAAAATGTTTACAATTTTTGTATAAGTAAGCATTCAATGGAGAAGATGAAATGCAATCCCAACTTGTCAGAGCACCAACAGAAAATAGAGTCACAATGGTTATTTTAATTTTAAAAACTCAAGAGTCGCCCAATTTCTTATTGTTAAGAGTGTAGTTTTATTGTTTTGGAGTGCTCACATTCTCGGCACTCACACAGCACACATACAGACACACACACACACACATATATATATATATATGGTCCGGCCTCAGCCTATTTTTGATTGGAACTCTAAGACACTTCCGACCGTCTTCATACTCTAAACCACTCGCTAAGGCACGTCGCTGTTCGCGTAGCATGAGGGACTCAGCAGTGTGACGGTTGACGAGTGACTTTGCAGCATTCTGTAGCAGAGTCGTAGAATGCTTGCTTAAAGTAGTGCCAATAACGATCCAGCTCGACCGGACGATTTTTTGAAAGGAAAACCGATAGAGTATCCCAAAACCTGGCTTTTACTTCAGGCAGCAATAAAGGTTTTCTCTAGTTCGGGACGCTTTAGTTTGGGTTTACCTCCGAATTGAAGGTTGATTGTTGCGCACACTAAAGCGTGATCAGAATCTACACTGGTGTGCGATGTGATGTGAAAGCACAAGCCTGATCCAGCAATGTGCCGCACAGTCAGAGACTGTATGTGGGCTGAGATACTGTCAGGTTGACCAGGCCTAGACAAATATGAAAAACGAAATAGAAAGAAAATAGAAATGGTAGTGAGACTCCAGCGTGTTTCAGCATGCAGTTCACTACCGGTGGCCAATCAATTTAGCACAATGTTACCCGTGCTGACTTTCCATGTGTATAAAACATTTGTGTTGTCTTTATGAATTCCCTATATTTTTAATCTGTGGTTACTGTAAAGTATTTGCTTTTTGGACCATTAAAACTTTGAATTACTTTGAACTTTTAATTGAATTACCCGCAAAGCACATAAATGCTGCACGATTGCACATCCGTACACTGGTACTCCAATAAGACCTGCAATTTTGACACTACCTCGCCACCTGTAGCTTATTGCGATATGGTCAACCTATGCCCAAGTAAACTGTGACGGGAAGCGCCGGGTAGTTAGATGGCGCTTGGGATGTCGAAATTTGTGGAGGGAGGAAGAGGCGGTGGTCATCACAGAGAGACAACAATCTCTCTTCATAGTCTGTTCGAGAGTGTGACATCCCATACTTCCCTCCAAGGAAGCGCTCAGAATGCACTATACATCCAACTCGGGCATTAAAATCGACACTAGGCACTACTATATCGCCTTTCATTAAGAGACAACGAATTTCGTCGTAGAATTCGTCCTTCACCTCATTTGCCCCACAGTTCGTGGGTGCGTAAGTCGAGATCACGAATAGGTTACGTCTATCGCCACTGTGCTTGTTAACTCTGCTGGAACCCTGAAATCTCGATGAGCACAGTCGGCTATTAACGGTCATCCAATCTAGAAGAGAGGTTTCCGCTTTTTGGCAAATAATTATTCTGACGCCAGCTAGGCCGGAAGAGGAAGTAACGGAATCACTGGAAACACGCAAGTAGAAGCTCCTATCAAGAGCAATAGGAGAACTCAGTTGAAATACGAATCAATGTCACCAAAACGAATTTCCGATAGGCAACATATGTCGATACTTACTGTCTCTAGAGAGCGGGCTAGTCCAAACTGTTGTTCTGGTTGTTGCAGGGTACGAACATTGAACGATGCAAGACTAATAGGTATGATGGTATGAAAGCCCAAGCCTGATCCAGGCAAAGTGCCGCACAGTCAGAGACTGCACATGGGCTAAGATATGGTATGGTATGAAAGCACAAGCCTGATCCAGGCAAAGTGCCGCACAGTCAGAGACTGCACGTGGGCTAAGATACTGTCAGGTTGCCCAGGCCTAGACAGATATGAGGAAGAAAAAAGAACAGGAAATGGTAGTGAGATTCGAGCCTGTCTCAGCATGCAGCTCACTACCTCTGACCAATCAATTTAGCACGGTGTTAGCCGCACAGCACGAAGTGCTGCACGATTGCACATCCGAGTAGCAATCGAAGGTAGTGTTTGTAGTGAGAGTATCCGACATTGTCATCATCGGCGTCGTTGAAAGTATGCATGATATTATCCGGTTGCCTACGCCGAAGTAAGGGAGATTTCGCTTAGGTGGTACCATCCCGAGCCTTTAGCGCATTGGCTTTACCCACAAAGCACTGAAGCGAGAGAGGTTCGCACCTATCGGTGGCCGGTGACCGACGAAGCGGGAAATTTCCAGTTTGGAAGCTGATAACTCCGTTCTTTGTTGGTGTCGGCAGTTTTCGCTTGTGTACCATACAATGTCCTTAGATAAGACAAAGGGTAGTTACTTTTGATGCGGTAAGTCACATCTGCGGCGGTTTTTTATACGGAGAACGCTTGCCAGGCGAAAACCCACCACATCCTCAGACACCACCACCGAACCTTTCGCTGAGCCCGGAGAACCGAGCTAACCAAGCTGGCACCAAGCTGACATCGGGTAGAATCCGTGAAATTAAGTTCAGTGAAACGCAAAACTAATTGAAAAGTGGTGTGTCTGTGTAATAAAGTTCGGCTGCGCCAATCTGATTCACAGTTGCTTCAGTGTCAACATCATCATCATGGACAGCGTTATACAGGTAGAAAGTGCAAAGTGCTTAACTGTCATACAATCATAACATATTAAACACCCCAAATCGATAGGGAAGAGTAGGCCATAAAAGCTACAGAACCAATAGTAGATCAGATACAGACAGACGTGGATGAGGAGAGGATATAATAGCAATAGGTATTTCAACAGGATGATCAGTTGTGCTCATAAAAACTTAATATTTATTTTATAAGCTAATGGAATATGTTTATACTACCGTTTATTTGTGGTTAACAAACCGCATGAAGCCAGTTGCGAACTGCGATAAAGTGAGCTAATACAATCATACGTAATTATTGAACGAATATTTGATGAATTGTCGTGAAAACACAGCAAGAAGAAAGTCACGAGATATTAGTGGTGAACAGATCCAATATGACGAATAGCTGCAGAATTCAAAGCACTAAGCTGATGAAATAAAACTGACCTGGCAATTCAAGGCGCATTACATCGACGCCACACGAACCACAGGTGGTCAGAACGACCACAGTCAAGTCGCCATCGTGGGAGATATTGAAATCCACATTTTTGTGATGGCCACGTAAAATTGGTTTTCCAAATGCCGCGGAATCGAAAGAAATCGAAATGTTATCAAGCTGCCCCAAAGAAACTATAAGAGTACGAGCCAGCAAACGGCCAGCCTGGATGGTTGAATTTGACTTGAAGTATTACCAATCGACAAAGTACATCTTGTTGATATGCGAATCGTAGTACGGTTTGTTGTTCATGAAGGGGTATTCTGGACAGCGCTTGATAGAATTGCGACTCTGAAGGATGCCAAGCAGAATGATTGAAAAATTTTCGAATCATCAGCATATCTGGAATAATGAATCAGTATCACAAGAATAATTCTTATATCACACTGAGATAAATTTACAAATGCTCATTTGCATGCATCTCCATCACACACACACACACCACGACCGGTTTCGTGCTGTCTGCACTCATTATTATTATTATTATTATTATTATTATTATTATTATTATTATTATTATTATTATTATTATTATTACACAAGTCTTTACAGACGACGTGCCAACAAATATACCATGAAGAGGGTACATGATGAAAAAAGGGAAAAACGGGGGATTGTTTTGTCTGTTTACACATGCCGTTTTTGATCTTTTTTTGTCTTTTTTCGGAATAAAGAAAAGAGGGAGGGTCACTGATAAACGGGAACACAAGCACGGCAGGATTCTCGCCACTGGTTTCTTTCTTTTGCCATCACATTGAGTGTTATCAGCCACATATCTTTACGGTCCGTCGGCCCCCACCCGGGTAAGCGCGATGTTCCCACGATGGCTAGTGGGGCTGTTAGACGCTTGAGGGTCTTCCGCCGGGTATTCCTTTGTCCGACACGGCGATGTTTCCAATCAGGTCCAGCGAGAGCAAAAAGAGCTAGGCGAGGAAGGCGTCGCTCATCCATACGGAGAACGTGCCCCAGCCATCTCAGCTGGCACATGGATATATGATCGGAGAGTGGCACAGAATGATCGCCGAGGACTGCCCTCCTGACGTCATCATTTTTGACTTTGTGTTGCCAGCTTAGACGAGCTATACTCCGCAGGATGCGATGATAAAACGTTGATAATCGTTGACTATCGGCTTGACGCAGCGTCCACGTCTCGCAGCCATACAGTAGAACTGCTCGTACGGTGGCCTGGTACACTCTGCCCTTCAAGCGTAATCCAACATCGCGTCGGCGCCACAGATGCCGTAGCCCAGCGAAAGAATGGCGTGCTCTTGAAATCCGTGCTGTGATTTCAG
>JACCGJ010001798.1:14930-25154 GCA_013407085.1 Atriophallophorus winterbourni | reverse complement strand
ATTGGTAGGTGGCAACATCAGAGTTAGCAAGTTATCCCAGTCATCCAAGGAATAAAATTGCCTGAAAAGCAAATCGAACGTCCGAAATTTCTTTTGTTGGATTGCCGCAGAGTAGCGCCCACGGCCGTCGAAGATATTTTATGTTGCCATATTTAACGGATGCGACGCAAATATCGTACTCGGTCTGTCTGCTTGTTGTTCAGGTTGGAAAAAAGGAAAGTTTATTTTCTATATCTCGGTGGGAGTTCAACTATATTACAATAATGTTTCTTGACAAGACATTGAACCATAAAATATGCATTCCTGTTTTATTGCTAAAAGTTTTATTATTGATTTTACATAAAATACGCGAAAATTGATGCAACATGGGTAGTTATATCGCTTTTCTTTTGTACGTTCCTGTCTGTTCTTGTTATTTTACACTTCAAACTTGTACTGTGGACTGCTCAAACAAACACATTTTTGTGGATTTATTTTTTCTTATATCAGTGTAATAGAAGCGTCCTTTGTAGCGTACCAATTAATTATCAATATTTGACAAATATTTGTCTGCATGATTCACTGAAAATCAACTTCTAATTCCGGCCGTGGCTGTCAGAAGATTTCAGCTTTAGCTTTTATACCAACATAGCTCTCAAAATGAAATTGTTTAATGGCACTGTCACAAGAACTTATTGTGTGCTAGTGATAAATTTATTGTGAGCGTCCATTTGCTCATTATTGATATTGCCAATCTTGATTTGAGAGAGCATGGACCACCACAGATTATTATCTTCAATAGTGATGTATAACGGCTCTACATTTCAGAATTAATGGAAATCTTTACATGTTGAATTTCCTTGTGAATTTCTTCAGCAGCAGCCTAATTTCTAATTAACTAAGTTTCATTATAAATTTGTGAGAACGAACTTTTTGCTCCGCGCCTATTATTTTATTTTTACTGTGAACTGATAAGTTGCTTCGCAATCATTAAAAAATATTAAGGTCGCTTTCATTCATTTCACGCAAACATTGTTTGAAATTTTAATCCCGTTCCATCTTAATCATTTCAAAGTTTACCTAATAATTTGAAAAAAATATATGGCGAAACCCTTTCTAAAGAAAACAAACGATATTTTTAAAGCTGATATTCCCGAAACTCTTAAAGCGACATCCACCTCTGCGGAGAATCATTTGTGCTCCTTGTTGAAAGTTGACTATATTCGCAGGCTAGTCACCAGGTTTTCTTCAAAATTTTCCGTATATTTCCCGAGTATATTCGTCTTCAAAAACTCATTGCGCCAGTAAACTGATTCGCTGCGCATTATTCTGATATCAAATAAATGCTTTCTTTTGCAAATTATGGTTTGATCCGTGTTGTTAGGTTTGTCATCAAACCTGGCAGCGGAATTTTCGCAAATGCTAAAGAAAATCATTTGTTGTCCGCTTATTTAATATAACGCCTAAACATTATTTTTCCGCATTTTCGTGCATACTGAAATCCTGTGGTGCTGCGAGGCGTTTTCGTTTTCGAATATATATCCGTTGATCCTTGAATCCTACTTAACTAGTTGAAAGATTATACTGATTTCATGTAAAAGTGGTGGAACCAATTCAACTGAAATTGCCTTCTAATCGAATGTAATACAGTGAACTTCAGAAGAAAGATCGAAGATGATCCATTCGTGAAATACAGTCATTTACATTCAATATAAAATGAATCTACTTTAGGTTATTCCAAGTTATACAAAGACCAAAAACAGTGATAAACCGGAGAGTCAATGCCTCTAACTTTAAGGCTCACAGGGTTGATTCAGTTTTGAACTCAGAATGTTTTATGGTAGAAAAAACAGTGAGCATAAGAATAACCATAAAATGACAGGTATATGAAGTAAAATTACAAAATCTTTCAAAAATGAATAGAGACAGTCATATCTCGCATGGTTCGTCATATACTCATCCAGCTTAGAAGCGAAAACTGCAAGAGATTCCGAGCGTGTGATATGTTCAGGCAAATAGTTCAAAGTGAAACAAATACTTACCGAGAAAAAATTTCGACGAATATCCAATCGAGAATGTAGAATGCTTAAAGCGTTTCGTTTTCAAGTAAGGCCATTAGGCTTTAGCAAGTATTTAACGGGACGGTTCTCAGTATGCAAGATTTTGAATTCCAACAGGAGGTCACTCCGTATCCGTGATTAAGTAAAATCATGTAGATTTAGTTTTAATATTCGTTCTTTGAAAAGCAAATTTGTGTAACGGGACACCAACTTTGTCGCACGATGATAAATCCTGTCAAGTAGTTCGACATTCGACATGGTGCCCAGACTTGATAGAATTTTCAATAACAGGACGTACATACGTATTTATAAACTGGGGTAAAGTTTCGGGTGTGAAAATCCTGAATATACTTTTTAGAAGACTCAAGATACGGCAGGCTTTATTGTAAATTGTCCGGCAATGATGTGCAAGTCTAAAGTTAAGCGACACTCAGATACCGATATCTTTTTCTGCGGTGGTCCCTACGAGATCTTGCGTACCAAGCTGTTACGTGTGCTGCAGAGATTTTCCAAGCCGCAGCATTTTACATTTGGCGGGGTTAAATGGTAACTCATTTGACCGAGACCAAAGAAATAAGGTGCACAGGTCCCGTTGTAATGCCATACAATCATAAACAGACCTGACACGTTTCCGTATTTTAATATCATCGAAAAAACAGTATCAAGTTACATCCAATATCCTCTACTACATCGTTCATGTATACCAAGAATAGAAGAGATCCAAGCACCGAGCCTTGCGGAACTCTACTAGTGATGTCAATTCTTCTAGAGAAGGTGCTGCCAATGCAAACTTGTACGTGTCTATCAGTAAGATAGTCTCTGATATATATATATATATATATATATATATATATATATATATATATATATATATATATATATATTCATAAATTTGTTCATAGATGATATGCGGGTAAAAAGCTATGATTTACAAGACCCACAAAAATATACATCTGATCGATTATTAAAAAATGTCAAAATATTGTTAGAGATTATTGTCAAACGTGAAAAAATATTTGTCCATATGGACATTTAGTGATTTCATGAAAACGTCAATGGTTCCACAATTGTACATTGCGAACGGAAAATGCATATTTGCGGCAGTTCAACCTGCTATGCTGTTGGTAAAGTTTACATTGATGACCACGCAGATGTGTGTTATGGAAAAGATGAAACAAACGACCGCAAGGATGATTTGTTTGATTATACACTGTCCAAATGAAGACTAGTGCCCCTCATGTCGGTCTGTATTCAGCCGAATGTAAATGCAGTCTTTTTTCTCAGCATTGGCTGAATTTATTGCTTGATATTTGGAACATTCGAGCACTTTTGGCGCACATTCATTGTACAACCTGGTACAGTCGAGGTTTGTCCATTGTTGTTGCCTATTATTCTTGCTTATAGTACCCAAGTATATCCGAATCGTTTTTCTGATTTTGTCTCCCTACCTAACTACTCCAAGCTTAGTCAAAAACGCGAAAGACAGAGGGCATGTAACTTTATTGAAGTGCGAGTCATACGCCACATCACATTGCTACCACTGGACATCTGTGGCTTTTTATAGAGAAAACGTTTGCCAAACGTAGAATCACCACGTCCTCGAGCTTTGCTCCTGGCCCTTCAAAAAGTTTGAGCTTGCAGTCTTTGCGCCGCCAGGCCAGCCTCCGGGCTTTCGTCTATTGAGTTCCTTCCAGCAGACAAATTTTCTGTATATCACGTGTGATCAAACCATTTTTTGTTCAAAAAACTACAGAGCTGACTAGATTATTCTCGCTCGCTAAATATCCACAACCATATCTAGTGGACAAGCACGTTTCGGAGCTTCAACACTGTTTACTCTACTCACAGAATTCACGGAAATTTGTTAGCGAAGGAGATAATGAATTCCAAAGGATTAAATTATTGTTCTCTCGTTTCTCGTGACTTAGAGGGTATTAGAATATTCGACCCTTGTTCCTCACGTAATTACCACTGCTCGATCTGACCAATATTATCCGGATACCAGTCATGAGGAACGAATAGTATGTGAATATTCAGCTGGATCTGGTTGGACCATGTCTAAAGCAGCACTGAAGGTATAATCTGCTTTGTAAAACGGGATTTTGCCTGCTTTGGATATCCAGGTTTTTTTTGATCGAGTATTTTATGACAAAATTAGTAACAGCATGCACTGTCGGAAAAGTTGAAGCCTTTAGTTTTAAGTAGGGTCTTCCAATCCCTCCCCATTTGTTCATTAATTTTGTAAGAAAGGAGGTATATTTTTCTGCCCTCGGCCCAGATGAAGGGCCTCCACAGCTATACGAAGGTCTGGCCGCTTGGCTGTTGATTCAAGCCAATAACAAGGTGATGAAAGTTTATGTCAACATTCCTGCAGGAGATTTGTTGGGATACCCAACTGGAGGTATATCTTTCAAACTAACAGCTCGGGATCCTCATATATTGGTTATGGCATCATTATACGATTATTAATCATTAGCTGGAGCCGGGAAAAGTTTTATGTCGATTCGTTTCTCAACCGAAATATCTCGTCACCACGACCATCTGGCAATTTCCTTATTGGAAGCAGCAGTTTGTACCAAGATTTGTACTCCATCTGAGTTTTCCCGATTACTGGTTACCAGGGGTCTTGCCGAGGATGCCTCCTGACTTTTGTTGCCTGAGCAAGGGATTGATAAACCATATTCGCTGACTCTATACTCCAGGTCAATGGGGTTAATACCGAAGTGTACATATTATCTAGTGAAGAAATCTTACTTCTGTACATATTCCGCGATTATTATTCCTTGCACACAGGTTCGTTATCAGACGCTTATATCAATTCCGTCTGCTGCTCTGGATTACGAGGTTATTGCCGCTAATAAATTCTATAAATACGTCGCTGGTATTCGAGAATAGGAAATGTCCAAGGATGAATCTGTCGAACATGAAAGCAGTTACGGCGGGAATAGTAATGATTCAAAACTCACGAAAGATATTGCCACTGTTACAGATCTTTATTTTCATATTATTTTCGTTAATCGCAGTTGCCACGAATTTTATCAAGCGTGCAAAACGAGAGAGAAATTCATGCGGGTGAAAAATAATAATTGCTAGTGGCAATGCAACATAAAGCTTGTAGCTGAATATGTAAGATTGTATTTACAGCAATCTTTTACTCATAATATATTATTCTGTAATTATATAAATAAAACATTAAGAATATTATAACGTAACGACCACCGTTTATAAATAAATTATGAACATATTTCTCTTAGATGTTGGCATCTCGTGCCTATGGATACATCGCAATATCAATGTTAGCGTAGAATACGACTTGGGCAATGTTTATTGTAGCAAAACTTGCTTTTCAACAAGTTTCTCATCCTAAAGCCATAAATTAGACATTGGCATATTTTGTCGTGAGAATCACAAACCACATAGTATTCAAGTCTCAAAGTTATATCCATTCTGCAGAACACAGGATTCTTTTGAGTGAGCAAGAATACAGTACGCTTATTGAGCCGTAAGATTAGGTAAACAATGTAACGTTGGTGATATCATGTGTTTCATCACTAACTTCATCACTATAATCATTATAGTGAGTTTTGCGAAATCTGAACGAGAACACAGGAGAACGTCTTTATTATTGCATTCGCAATCCAGGTTACAGCCACTGACAGAACAGACCTAATAGAGATTCAATGTCTACTTCGCCACATACATTTGAAAGATAACATCATTTGGCTTTCTTAACCTAAGACATTAACACTGGAAAAGACAATATCAGAAGTCTCGTGATGCGTCACATCCCAGCGTTACATGGAAGGGGAAATGTTACAGGAATGCATTTACATATTAAGTATGTCAGACAATTGCACGGTGCATATGCGGCGTGATGTGTAACCCAGACTGACTGCTGGATACTTTGTTAGAAAAATGCAGACAGTTAATGGGTAATGGCGGTCATTCAATATAACGAGGACGAGCGATGTCATTGTACGTGACAAGATAACGATTCTATGTACTGAGACAAGTGAAACGTCACTGTCAAGAGCACATCGTGTTCAACCATGCATATGAACGCCGAGACAATAATTGTTCATAAGCATTGTTTTCAAAAATCAGTCAAGGTTACACGTCACGCCGCATATGCAGCGTGCAATTGTCTGACATACTTAATATGCAAATGCATTCCTGTAACATTTACCCTTCCATGTGACGCATCACAGGCGTTTGGATCTTGTCTGGTCTTGGCGAAGTAGCCATGGAATGTTCAATATGTCTGTTCTATCAGTGGTTGTAACCTGTGTTGTTTATGCGGTGATATAGAAGTTGTCCTATATTCTCGTCCATATTTCGGAATCACGATCAAATGTACTTTAAAGGTTGTTTACACAAATGTCAACCGACCTTCACCGTGTAAACTTGCAGCGAAAGCCTACATTAAATGATCAACTCCTAAGTATAATCTAGACTAGACCTCAAATAAAAGTACAGACCAGGGTATACTACCGGCGAGATCAGAGCGCCCGGTGGACCGTGAGGCTAAACGTGTTGCCAACCCTTGAGATCAACATGGCAATGTTTCGAAGTGAACACACTGGCAGAAAAAAAGTTGAATTTGTTATTCTGAATAAAACTTGCTCTAAGCATACAGTTAACGTAATACATAAACTGAATATTTTGCAACATTAAACATACACGGCTAACAGTCGCATCAATTTCAATTGTCATAGTGCTCGTGTCTGACAGCACACGGGGAAATGAGTAATTGCCATTCCTAAATGAGACATTAGCCGAGTTAGAGAAGGAACTGCATGGTTAAAAATATGAAGCAAACGATGTACTTTATGTCTATTTGGTAATAGATGATTATTTACGTCTGTAAGCTCTGTATTTCCATTCCAAATCTTATAATATGAAATGAAAACTGGATAAAGGCATCACTTCTGTTGATGAAGTTCAAGATTCAAGATTCAAGATTCAAGAATTTATGGTATAAAAAAGCTCGTAGCTGTACAACACCACAGGATATTCGTATAAGGACAATAAATATATATACAAAAAAGATTGATTCTTCAGGAAGATCGACAGTTTTGTAGTTGCAAAAATGCCATGTATTGTGTCGGTATGATGGGTAAAAAAAATATTCGTTTGGAAAAAAAATCATGTTATATATACGGGATGTAGGGTGGAATTACTACGCGTATCGCTTAATGGACTCCATCCTGACCACAATCGTCTTACACAGATGTTGCGAATGAACTGACTATATTCTTGGGTGAACCTCGATCAGTATTACAAGTGTTACAATATTAGTCCAAGTTCATCTCAAATTTTGCAACAGTTGCTGATTCATTGTTCACATTGCTACTTGCTACAACGTTGAAGCGGACTACCGAATCTGAAAAGACACTTCGAAAACTTATATTCTTATTGCAATCGAGTGCTGTACTTAAGCCATTTGAACCAATTTTATTCTAAACACGAATTATTCTTATCATGGAATTGTTGCTGTTTTGGAGCAAAAATGTGATCAGCCATTCAAATGGACTCCATGGTCATTGGCTTGTGAAGCCTAGCAACGTTTTCATATATATTTCTGTGAACTATTCTGTAGAAAAGTCATGATCAGAGCGACACATGTGTATTCACTACACGTCAACAAACATATGAATCATTCATGGGAATAAGAATACAGAGATAGATACATTGACAGCTACTGCATTCTGATTAGACAATGAGTATTCATGCTGACAGCCACTCCACATCCTTCTGTTTTTCAAATGAACTTACGTACTGTGTGGCTGCGCAAATTTATTTCGTTTGGAGCCCCTGGATCTTTTTCATATTTGATCGGTTCATCGGCATCTTGGACGCGACAATTGAATTTATATCGGTTAAATGTATCGTTCACTTGACCGAGGCAATATTCTTCGAGCTTCGCGAAGATTGTTTCCAAGTCATCTGAGTCTTCGTTCTCAACAAACGTGAAACACTGTATAAACTTCGTCTCCTGATCACCAAGCGCATTCCTCAGCGTCTCCATTTGATACGCTTTATTGGTAGTCGTCAGGTACGCCAACGTCCAAAAGTCGCTAAACGGTTGCTTCCACAGTTTTCATCTCTCATTCGCCTGACTGAGGCAATGTTCTTCGAGCTTCGCGAAGATTATTTCCCAGTCGTCTGCGTCCTCGTTCTCATCAAAGTTGAAACACTGCATGAACTTCGTTGATTGATCACCAAGCGCATTCCTAAGCGTCGCCATTTGATACGCTTTATCGGTATTCGTCAGATTCGCCAACTTCTGAAAGTCGCTACACTGATGCTTTCACAGTTTTCATCTCTCGTTCGCTTGACTGAGGAAATGTTCTTCGAGCATCGCGAAGATTGTTTCCCAGTCGTCTGCGTCCTCGTTCTCATCAAAGTTGAAACACTGCGTGAAATTCGTCGCCTGATCACCAAGCGCATTCTTAAGCGTCGCCATTTGATACGCTTTATCGGTATTCGTCAGATTCGCCGATGTCCGAAAGTCGCTAGACTGTTGCTTTCACAGTTTCCATCTCTCTGCCAGTCCTTCATCACCTTCCATTGTGAGTGTTGCCGGTGGTCGAACATTGAAGCCGCTAAAACGGACGTTGTTAGTTCTATCCGACGGTATTTCGTCGATCACCCTTGTCACCATGTAGGAAAGTCAAGATCAGAGCGACACATGTGTATTCACTACACGTCAACAAACATATATATCATTCATGGGAATTAGAATATAGAGATAGATACATTGACAGCTACTGATTGGACAATGAGTATTCATGCTGACAGCCACTCCACACATTCCTAAAGAAATAATATGCTCTGGTAATATTCGATTCGTATTCAAAATAGCCAGGTGTATTCCCTACTACTCAATCCAATTCAAATTTCAAAATGATCGAGATACGAACAGTATTAGCCTTACAGCTTTTGTGAGTTATAATTGAACCCAATACTCTGGTCCCCCAGTTACTCAGTGGCTACATTCACTTGGTTAACAGCATACGTTTATTGCACCCAGACATCCACCGTTGCATGGATTAGCTGGAAAATTTATAGGTACACTAAGACGTGCTACTAGTCCTGCCATTCCAACGGGCAACAAAAATTGTTGATTTAACGTTTTTTGATATCAAGTCTGTCTACTTTTGATTTGTAGGTAATCGTACCAAATAAATTTTTTTAGCTATAGAATTGTGTCTACCGAAGGACATCCACTAAAACACTTGCTTGATGTGTGTGATGAAAAACTGACACGCGGACATACCTTATACCTTTATGTTCCAAGTTCCCGTATTCATTGTCAGCGCCATTTTTTCGCAGTACGTGCTATATTGCTTTGGAATTTCCTACCCCAACATCTGGTGGACTCTCCTTACCTGGCGATTTTTAAAGCGACATTGGACTTGCACTTATAAACGAACATCATTCGTGAGCCTTACATTTGATATTCTCTATTGCTTTTACACTATTGTAATTTTCATGTTTTTATTCATACCGTAATCCTGTGATGTTGTAAAGTATTAACTTTTTAACCATAAATCCTTTAATCCTATATACACAAACCAGACAACGTTGAAAGTATGTAAGAATATCGTCAGCCACATATTCTTTTAACATTTTCAAAAGTTACATTATTCACCATCAATAACTGACAATACAAAATGACACCAGCGATTAAGCGATCTCTTAAGTAATCATTTAGTTTATCTTCAAAAGCACAACGTGAAGCGTGTGTTTGCAATTCCAGGATAAATTGAAGAATAGATTGGTTTTCGTGTCGTTGCATTGTATTGAAGCGAGCACGTGCAGCAATTTCGAAATTTTTTGGAGTGACATGAGCTATTAAAATTGATTTCAATTCATTGAAGGTCTTCTTGGCAGGCGGAATAAGCAATGATAAATTTGTCAACAGAGCATAACAATCTTCTCCAGCTTAAGTAAGAAAAGTTGCAGTAATAATTTAATCAGGCATTTCACCCTTGATAAAATACCAAAGTTAAAAACGTTCCAGATAATCTTCGATTTCTCAAGGGGTTTCACGAATATTTAGAGATCCGAAATTTTGAGGAAATGACATAGCTGCATGCGACGCCAATGGTATTGAATTGAATTGTATTAAATTGAGTGAAATAACCAACCCAAGAATAGAGGGGAGAATAAACCACGCTCA
>JACCGJ010001798.1:0-13930 GCA_013407085.1 Atriophallophorus winterbourni | reverse complement strand
GGAGTACCCCTTTCTACAGTGATGGAGCGCCTCGTAGCAAACAGCGTCACAAAACATCTGGAAGATAATTGTTTGCTCGCAGTCGAACAACACGGCTTCAGAAAAAGACACTCTTGCCTTTCAAACCTTCTGCTCGCCCTCGATGACTGGACTCAAGCTGTAGACAAAGGTCTCACAGTACACGCTTGTTATCTTGATATGTCAAAAGCATTCGATCGTGTCAACCACAGTCTGTTAATACAAAAGCTGGAGCTATGCGGAATCAAGGGTTCATTACTAGCCTGGTTTGAGGATTATCTCCGCGACCGTGTCATTCGAATAAGGGTTGATGGTGCTTTGTCACGACCTATTGCAGTAACGTGTGGGGTGCCGCAAAGATCAGTGCTTGGACCACTTCTTTTTCTGATGTATGTCAACGACTTACCTAAACTTGTTCGCTGCAAAATCTTGTTAATTGCGGATGACATCAAGCTGCGGACACAAGTACGTACAAATGAGGATTGCAGAGAGCTTCAGCTGGACCTTGATGCCTTACAAGACTGGTCAGTTAGGAATGAACTACCTTTCAATGTCAGAAAATGCAAGGTATTGAATGTTGGAAGACATTTCGAGTACTCTTACACCCTTGGTTCCCATATTCTTGAAAGCACTGACAAGGAGATGGACTTGGGTGTGTGGGTGAGCGGCACTTTGAAACTGTCACATAACGTCACAGCTCTCTATGAAAAGACGTCACGAGTACTGCTACTGCTAAAACGCGTGTTCGGGAGTTTCACTAAGCAAACCGTTCATCGAATAATTAATACGTACTTGAGGCCAACCATGGAGTATGCGGTTCAGGCTTGGTCAACCTGGCTACAGAAGGACATCAGCCTCTTGCAGAGAATATATCATCTGACCACCAAGCTCGTACGCGGTTTGAAGCACAAACAATACGAAGATCGTATTGCAAGTCTCAATCCATTCGACTCTCGCTACCGCCGTCTTAGAGGTGATTTGATACTTATGTTCAATATACTGCATACCAACAACCATTCCCTAAATCAACTATTCATGCGACTACCAACCAGAACCAGCCAAAGTCACGACTATACAGTACTTATTCCCGACTCGAGACTAAACTGTCGAATGTACTTTTATTCTGTACGTGTATGCTTTGTCTGGAACTGCCTACCTTGTGATGTTGCACATTCACCCACCTTGGATATAATCAAATCGAATTTGGACAATTTCATGTTGACCAATCCAAACTTTGAACCTATATATTTTACACCATAAAAGCTTTGAACTTTGAAAACAGTTTCTGTCCAATGGATTTTTTACTTGATTCCTGAGCTGCTCAGTAAGTAGACAAATCCCGTTTTTCTACCCATGGTATTCGTAATTCCCATATTATTCTGTGGTTTTTGTCAAGTTATATGCTTTTTAGACCATTAAAATTGAATTGAATTGAATTGAAGTTCTAAAACCATGTTGCGCTCCCGAAATAGCTTATTATATTCAAGGTATTTGCTCAGTTTGTTCGCCACGATCCTTTCGAGCACCTTGGATACGGCGGGCAACAAGTTAACATGCCTGTAATTTGCGGGCTCTGAACGCCTTTGAAAATCGGGGAGATTATACCGGATTTGCATTTCGTCGGTATGATAGTTTGGGACAGCGATTCGCAAAATAACTGAATCAGAGTTCCGCATAGAAATTGTGCACAATGCTTGAGTAAATTTGGAGTAATTTTTTCATAACCAGGGGAATTTCTTGGATTCAACGAGAGTAGAGATCCCAGCACCTCTTCTTTGGTAATGGTTATTGTGTCCAATGGTACAGGATGCGATATTTCTAAATCCACGCTTTCCTTTGGACAAAATATTGTAGCGTAACAATTTCCGAGAACATCCGCGGTGTCAGCTGCATTTATAGTCATTCCAGAGGGAGTCCGTAAGGCCGCAACTCCTGGTTTCACTGAACACTGCTTGTTCACCATCTGGTGCAGAAGATTTGGATTCCGTTTTATTTTAGACATTATATAAGCTATCAAGCTTATATATTTTGTCTTCAGAAACAAGTTTAATAACCTGTTTTATAAGTTTTCGAAGGGTTTTTTATGTGGTATCGGTGGAAAATCGGAAGTAATTTTGTCTGCCCCAGTCTACAGACTTTTTTGAAATTATTACAATTTTAGTGCATACTTGTTTAGACTTTCAACCGGACTGTTCAATTTCGAGCAGGCCAAGGTTCCATTTTCGCTAAATATGATTAACCAAGATCTCGACCACACAAAAATTGGGGGAACATCATCAAATGTTGAGAAAATAATGGCAACAGCCGAGAGTCTTGTTCATTGCGTGCAATCATAATATCTCTCAAGCTTCAAGCTGACGAAGCTGAAGCTAAGCGCTGACATTAAGAACCACAATAGCCTAATAAGTGGTGGAAGATTTAGAAAGTGCAAAACCTTTACTATACCCGAGAATCAAGTACAACATCAAAGTGCTTACATTACTACATTTCATAGAAAATTGTGACCGTTTCTTGAACGCTGTTTGCCAAAACGCTGTCTACAAGGATGCGTCAGTTGCGTCTTCCTTCGTGATTGATTCTAGATGGCATTACCAGATGATTATTGAAGTTAAAATCATGTGAGTGGAATAACTCCACATAACGCCACGTGACACACAGCTGTTAAATGAATTTACGAAAATTACATCAACGTGTATTTAATCGATCGTTCAGTAATACAAGCTATATAACCGTAAGTTTTGTTCTCGTAAATTATTATTTAGGCTTTTAGATTTTATATATTATAAAGTATGCCCTTATGTGCAAATGATTTATTATTTTTCTGAGGTCCCATTTCAGAAGATTTGGCAAATAACACCAGCACTACAAGAATAAACATTTAAAAAATTGTAACATTTTGATCGCAATTCAAGGAAATTGTCAAAGCGAAAGAAAGTGATTAAGTATACATTGAAAGACGTACTAATTACTAAGTTTGGTCAGTAGAGAGACACACATATTCATTACAAACTTATTCCAAGTTCAGAAAAGAATTTTTTCGGATGTAGTTTTGGTGGTGAAGCTGTAAAACACCATGGGATATTCGTATAAGAATATATATATATATATATCGTTGAGGCGTTGGGAAGATGGACACTTGTTGTCGTTAGAAAAAATGTTATGTATTGTATGATGGATAAATATTCATTAGGATAAATATCGTGTCATGTAAACGGTATGTAGGGTGGAATCACTACGCATAAATATATCCAATTTGTTACTGAAAACCATTTTCCTAGATGATTGTACAACATCCGACGGTAAGGAGTTTCATAAAAAAACAAATGCGCACCGGATAGAGGAACCGATGGCAGTTTCGGCCAGAATGTGGAATACCAAATGTCCGTGAGTGAGTACGTGTGGTATGGCTAAACCGGAGGCGAAATAGATGTCTGTCGAATACAGAGGACGCTGGTTTCATGCGAGTTTCTAACAAGGAATCGAGCTAAATTTCGATTTTTTTAAACATGATTCAAGTGTGACTATTCGCATCTCTAAAATCAGTCCCTGATTGGTGATTTCTACAGTTGCTAAGTCGCAGAGACCTCGTGAACTCTATCTGCATTCGGAGCAGATATAGCAAACTCTCGCGATAGAATCGTCTTTAATTACACTTATCGCTTCCTTCGTCATAGTCGTATCGCAGCTAGCGTGTATTTTGCCTGAGCAAACATGACAGGTCCTAGCACTTTCTGTCGCATTTACACCTTTCGTACAGGTGTTGCACTTTGTCGTACGGCTTTCTGGGGCATCATTTCCCGTTTATGTGCGTTCGTGTGTTTTAGTGTCCAAGTTAGTGCGACGAGACATGCTTCGTGTAGGCAATGTAGTATCGATCACTGGTTTTTGATGCGATGAAGTTCAAACATGAACACATCAAGGTTCATATTTGCAAACCCAGACAAAGATGATGCCCGCGATTCAGAGCCTAGCGGTCAAGAGGCCTTGTTGAGAGAGAGCTCAAAGTATGTAGAATTTTGAGCTCTTTCAAGTGGATGTAAACTCAACCATATGCGTTGAACACTGCTAATTTTAAATAAACCCGAATAGGAACAATCAACGTGTTATCATTCCGTGGAGCAAAGATGAAATAATTTGATAGATATTGATGAGACGATCACGAACATATTAAAATTACCCGTTATACAAATGTATGCAGAGAAGATAAATGTGAAAACGTATTCTGTGCAATACACCAATATTAATGTGTGTTTTACATTTCAGGTTGTGTATGGTGACATGTCCGTCTACGGTAAGATTTATTGTTGTTGATATATATATATATATATATATATATATCACTTATTGTAGAGTTTGGCTTCTGTTGAGAAGTGTTTTATCAACCAAACTCGATGTTTGCCTTTTTCCTGCTGAGAGTATACATGGTTTTCCATTCAATCATCGTGGAATTATTGGATTCCCTGACACAGGGAAGCCGACATTTCCCGTTTAACTGTTGCAGATTTCCATGCAGGAATAAACCATATGCTGCATTCAGTTTGTTTTTACGTGAATGAAAAATTCAGCATTAGCGTTTTCAACCTAGTACGTACTTGACTGACTCTCACCTAGTGCGCTGCCAAAATATCTCATTTCACAGATCAACCGGAGCGAATTCCTCTCAGTAATCTCGAGTAATTGTTGAAGTATCCTGAAATCTTTGGACGATTTTCAGGTCACCCTCGTGCTTTGGAAACGAAACGGGCATCAGTACAGCGGTGATGAGAATAATAGAAAGTTTGAATTACAGTCGGTCGGTCGGTCAAGGTTTGAATACCTCTGCCGTTGCTCATTTCAACGTACCTAGCATCTTGTACAAAGAGTGAAATCATACTACCTGTGCAGTTTCGTACTAATGATCCTAGAGATGTGCAACGGATAAGTGGTCCCCACCTACGTTAAAAAGATGAAGATGGTTTACTGTAGTTTTAAACATACTCCAGTTGTCTACACTAAACTGTCTCTTCCGATACACGAAGAATGTCCTATGCAAAATACGGTAGGTAGTGCCTTGATAAAAATTCGACAATAGGTTAATGAACATTGCCCACTCCCATCGAGGATCAAGTGAAAAACCTTTATCGCGTTGATATTTTGTTTAATGTTTTTATATTAAAGATTTTAATAATTTTACGGATACCTAATGAGAGGTTGTCATGGCGCTTGTTTTCGGTGGAGAATGAATGAAAATGAACCTTACTGCCTCTGAGTATAGCCTACGGATTATTTGATATGCTAATGTATCCAAGGGACTTGCCATTGCATATTTGCATTGAGACCTAGTAGATCCCGCCTCACTAGTTTGAAACTTGATAAATCATTACATCGGGATTAGCAGGTCATTTGTCGCGGGATTGGATAAGAACGTTCTGTTAACTATATCATTCAAATATTATGCTGATGTCTCAAATCGAAAAGCACTCGCTGATTATTCAGCCTTTTTTTATATTCGTCTCTGTGTCTTCCATCATCCATCTGGTGTGCTGCTATCTATGTATCGTTCGGCAGTAAGTATGCGTCTTTAGTTGTAAACTCTAATGCACTCGCACTTATCCTGATTGACCTCGGAATAGGCGGACTACGTTCTCGTTTTTTCTGTGCGTATAGAATAAACTACACTCTGCCCTTGCGTTTTGATATCAATCTCTTTCAAGTTCAAAGGTGAGATCCGTTTTGTTGATGTCAAAGCTACGCCTGACTAACTGCTGCCCAGCAAAGACGGTTGACGAAAAGATTGACCTGCTGATTTTGCCATGAATCAATTTTTTGAATGAATCAAATCAGATTTAACAAAGATATTAGGAAATCGGTTTTGGGACAGATCATTTAGTGGAGTCACGAATTTCATATTCGGTAGATCATGGTTGTAAGCCAAATCTGCACCACATCTGCATCCTTCGCTGAAACTTTATTCTAGCACATGTGATTAATTTGGTTTTGTGTGCCAGTTGATATTCACGTGACTTGGTGCATGCACTCAGTGGTGTCTCTTCATGAATTAATTTATTATCAGAGTTATTCAGTGATGTTAATCAGTTTATTTCTTAAATTTCTATCAACCTGCTCAAAGCTTTGGTTGTTGTTGGCTACTCAAACACTACTCTCCTTTACAAAAAATAGATTGTCGATTGAGTGATTATTGAAGCCTTAGCTCCTCTGTTTCGGAAATATTGATGACACCTTCATCACCGATAGGTTTTCGACATAGTGCTGGATAGCACACATGTTTAAGCTGGGTTTGTTCGCAAATTGTGATATAGAGATGATGCGAGGATCTTAAAATTCACACCGAGCCAGTGCTTTTCTGGTTGCTTTTGAATGCAAAACGGCAGCTCGTTGGGTGCGTGGGGCTTTAGCATAGTCAAGTTATAAGAAAAGAAGTGAGTCTATTATGTATGCAGCCGTTTTTTGCGCATTACAAAGCTTTAGCTTGCAGCTACCTCGTGCATGCTTTGAGAATGCTCGAGATCATCTATTTTCCCATTCGTAGTTGATGATTAATTTTAAAATGATAAAAATCACACTGCTCTCTAATGACTGGGTTCACGAATAAAATGGATACTTAAGATACAAATTGTCCTCGAAAACCGCAAGTTGGTGAATATGACAATTATGAAATGTATTCAAGCCTCCAACTGTCTAAATTATTGAAATTATAAATTAGAGCTCTGGGAAATGGACACAAGTACTTGAATTGGCAGTTGGTTGGATCTCAGTTTATTTTACAAAGTCAAAACAAAGGTTTTCTTTATTGTTATGTCGCTTGTATGCTACTGTTGGATCAGGTTGGTATGACCAACCTGTTCAATCAGATGTGCTCAAACACATGTAGGTAGGGTCTTAGCCTAAGATCATGAACAAAAATGCTCATTTTTGAGAGGTGTATGATTGAAATGCATTCAAATGAAGATACTAAGCTAATCGAATAAAGCAAAAAGAATTGGTCATTTGAAATTCTTATGGGGTTACAATACTTTCTTGACAATAAATCTAATTAAAATCTAAAACCAACTTCCCATTCAACCGATAAAAGTCTGATATTATCATAATAAAAAGTAAAGCGTATCTGATATATACATATATAAAGTAATAAAGTGCATAAACAATTACTTTACACAGAGAGAACTTGTAGAATAATAGAAAAACAATTTTACTTACAGTCGGTGATAGCGCTCAAGTTCCGGTGCCAATTCATTATCTTTTGGAGCTGCAGAAGCCTACCGGATTATTCGAGATTTCTGAAAATTTGGCCAAGGCTGTCGGTATTAGCTTGGGAGCGATAAAATTGTCAAAGCCAAAAACGTGTGAGTCTTCAATGTTTCTGTATTATTTAATGTTCTTTTCTCAAATTTTGGATTTTTAATACACAAATCTTATTTTGTAGCTTAATCGTGGACCACACAAGCAAGACAATAAAGATTGTTTAATACCATCCATTTATACAGCGAAACTGGTGTCTCAATTTTATGAGTGATGAATAAATTAGCGAACACGTATTTGCTTTCCACGCTTATCTACAGAATATTCCACATTCAACAGTGTCTCTTAATCTTGACGTATCGTCTCTAAACCATTTGAAATGGTGGTTTCCCGAAAGAGAGGCTTCATTGGTCATTGTAACCTGGAAGCCGGTCTTTGGTTAGACTACACCTGCAATACAAATAATTTCGTGATTAGCATATAAAGGACCTTGATACTGAACCTTATTTCTAAGAAAGACCAAATATATACTGCTCGCTTCGTTGACGTAATGTAACTCGTCCTCTTCGAGGTTCGGCGTGTGGTGCTGATTTCTATTGAACTAAGATCACGCACACAGAGGATGGGGCCGATAGATTAGGTAACCCATATCGCTTTGAAAGTTCAATGGACGATATCCACCCCATATTCATACTGTATATTTATGCAAGACATTGTTGATTATGAAATCATCTAGCGGGTGAGATGTAACTTCATACACGTTCTGGGCCGCTAAAGGACGAAGCACTTTTTTGCTTGCGCAGCGTGTATGTTGCCTCATAGCGAACAACACTATTTGGCCTAATTCGTTCCGAGAATTATCCAGCCTGTTTTGAATTTGATCGACTTGTTAGTTGATGTTTCTCGTTTACGCTTCATACAGTCACGACTAACTAGAACTTCTAGCTTTCTACAGGAAGTAATCAACAAATCCTCATTATAGAGAACGATCAAAATTCGATCTAGCATGCCATATTTTCGTGCTGTTGTGGATTTTGTTTGATGATGAGTCATTAAGGATTTTCCGAAAAAATCGAATAAGGCCATTTTCGTATATACCTTGCCAATTAATTGAAGTATCGTTATTTGTACGTCACAACGTAATAACCTCATTATAGATTTGTTGCTCACGAGCGTGAACTCAGCTATATTCTCCATTCAAATCCTTGTCCTTTTAAATTCAGGGCCACTCCCATCACAGCAAAAGCTACCGGATGAGGTCTGGGCCACTGCGCTGGTGATAGCATATTTGCGTTCGAAAAGATCCTTTGAAAAGGAGCATTGGACCAACGCTGCTTCAGTAGCAAATCAGTGGTTGCATAATGAAGCAAAGCACGCTGGATTCCCGGAAACCATCACACCCGTGAAAACGCTCATCGCTATGGCATCACAACAGCTTGGTGGTGGCAGATCGTAGCTAGTCGCTTGTTTTGATGCAAAGTAACTTTTATTACTCATATGCTTGTCTTGTCGCTGATTGTGTGAAAACATTTCCGAAAACGATATATCATCAAATGTGACATTTTTAATAAATGTTTTAACGTTGACACATGACTTAAATTATTCTTTTTTTAAAGATATTTTCTTCTGAATATGAGGCAGCTATGAAGTTATATTCCGGTAACGGAAATCATTCGGTGCAAGTAAAAAGTAATATCTCCTAGCTCAGCTCGTTTGAAGTTCGAAACATTGCCATGATCTTCAAAGCATCGATGCACGTATTCAATGAATTTGACTCCTTGATATAATTGTGGAAATTTACACCGAATTCGCTGTACACTTTCTTTTAACTTACGTCACACTACATTAAATGATACACCGCGATTCATAAGTGATTCATTCGAACAGAAACAGTCTAGTGTGACGCAACTAATAACCAAGCTGTCACGTTAAGTAATATCCCTTGATATTTGAAATTCGGTGATTTCTTTAACCTACTTGCACGGGAATCATTGTAGGTGTCAACATTTGAAGAACGGCAGAGGGCTTTGCGATAACGAAATTACATCTCAATTTTGGATTATGATGTAGTTAGATAAATATATAAGCGTTGAGTAAGATATATATATATAGATATATTATGAATGATATTGATTAAAGTTTTGAGTGAGATGTGAATACACATGCACAAATTCAGTAATGGAATACTGAACAGTATCTTGATTAAGGTTTCTATTCTTTCTTTCACTAAATGTACCTCGATTACTTCGCTATTCGTTGGTGACAATTTCTCCCGCTGCGCTCACGGCGATGAATATTAATCTGTCGATCGGCGTCAGTTGCACGACGGCGGCGTGATCTGCTTTCAGCAGACAAGAGCTCTCAACCAGCTTGGACAGTCAAGAGTAAGTCGTTGCAAACTAGTAGGGTCAATGCCGAGAGATTTCATCTCTTTTGCTGTCTGCCCAAAGGTCGACTAACTTACGGAGCATGCAACCATCATGCATTTGTGATCTACATCCCCGGTCGATATCGACCGAATGAAACTAACAACTTCGCTATTCATGCCCGATAATAAATTTATGTCCATGAAGTATCTCATGCGCTGATTTAAGATTGGAGACGTATGTTGAAGAACAAATGTACAATACCACTAGATATACGTATAAAACATAAAAAACATCGTGCTTTCATGTTTACACCCATATGGTTCGAAGGAGAAATTGAAGTAGTTCCAAGTTTGATATGTGATGGAGAAATGTCAACCTAAAATGCATGTTTAGGTAAAGATGTTTTTCCGAGCGCGTGTGTAAAGCGGAAGCACTAAGCGTTATGAGTAAACCGGGGCCAACAGTGTTGCTCAACGTAAAAGATCGTAACGTTTATTTGAAGATCACTCCATTCAGTAAATACACAATTTTTGGCGGTAAAATGTTCCACCTGTGACAGTTTAGTAGGTATTAGTATAGTCGACGAGTCAGATTGTGGCTGTGGGTCGGGACACTGTAACCAATTTTAAAAGGTGTTTGAGTGGATTATGGATTATTCGTTATGTCAGGATTAGGTCTGCTCCGATACGCCTACGTTCGAGAGGGCACCATCCGAGGCTGGTCAGTAGCTTCTCAAATGGTAGATAATGCAATCGAGTAGCTATTTTAGTTGCCTTATGATAAATACTTTCGAGTAGCGATAGGTCTTTTTCTATAAATTTTGTCCAAGCTTGTTATGTATACTCTACAACTAGATGTATGTATGTATTGAGTACCTTTGACAAATATTGCCGTGGGAAACGTCCGAAAATTTGTCTAAGCTGAGTACGCTGCATATATGATTATAGACGGCCTCACACTGCAGAATGTTTTTCGAAATTTCACAGACCCACATACCGAGATCTCTCTTCGATATACTCCACTCGGGCGTGTTGCTGTCAAGCATGAGAACTGAAAGGGTTTTCCAACCCGTAACAGTTCGCACTTGCGGAAATTAAAAGACAGCTTATTTTGTATCGATCACTGTTGCAGCGTATTAAGGTCTGGTTATAAAACTAGACCATACTCAACAGAGTAGACCTTCATCAAAATTATTAAATCAACGGCGAAAAGAATCATTTTACATCATAGAAATTGTTTTTGACCGCTCACTTTGGAGACACTGTGTAAAGCGTCATGTCCAAGCTGTGGAAGAGCAGATACAGCTCTTGGCTGATGAACGCATATCACGCCTAGTATTGTTCATCGATGTGAGTGCTGTGGGATTGATTGTCACTCCCTAATCGCACAGTTTAGTCATTTTAAAAGCTCCGGAGCATGAAACCATCATACGCTTGTGCTGTGCATTCGTGGTCGCTATTGACCGAATGAGGCCAAAAAACAACAACTTATAAATTTTACAAACAGTATTGGACCGAGTTCTGAACATTGTAGGACGTCACTCATGGCCTCTATAGTTCGGGAGTGACCACGAACCCATGCAAAGAGTGCTTTGTGACCATGTACTTCGCCGTGACTTTTCACGATGTTCCCTTGATGATCTCCGGAAAATTATTTCACAAATAAAATATTCAAATTTCCATAATTTCCGGCCATTGAATTTGCATATATTGTGAATACAAACACAATCCTTATTTACACAATGTTATTTCTCAACATTTTTTAGGAAAAGAAATACTAATGATCACATAGGGTCCATGCTTGTCTCCGTTTCCAATAGCACGAAGCTTTATAATTGGTATGACTGTTGCTCCGGCTGTCCACTCCAAATGTATCTTAAATAATTCAATTTACATATGGGACTAATTGTGAGTAACGTATATTCATTAATATTCATTCCACGATAACCAGTAAATCGGACTTCTTAGCCCCGAAGAATGCACTACTGCAAAGTGAAAACTTGCAGCAGAAACAAAATAGAATTTTTTCTGAATTATTGAAATCCTCCATGAAGCTGTTACTTATCTTGTTTCCATTGACAATACACTCGTGGAATACAGAACAAAATCTATCACCAAAGCCTAATTGTTAACCCAAGTTCAAATCATTTCCACAGAAATTAAATTTATTTAATGAAAGTAAAAATTGGAAATAAATAATAAATAAACAAAAAAATAAATGAGAATGAAAGAAAAATCAACTTGTCTCTTCACTGCCATCCTTTCTCGGCATCCGAGGGTATATAAAGTTGGCCGCTGATTGGTGGCGGAACATTTTCTACAAACTGGCCAGTGATATTTCCACAAGGACTGTAGTAAGCGGCGATAAATATTTTGCGTCCACCCTCGGTGATTGTTCTGCCGAACCCTGCGCGCTTAGTGTTCTTCCACACGATTTGCGAAAAGTTACCTGAATTTGGGTCATAGGGAAATCTCTCATTTGGATTCATACTAATATGGTGAAATAATTTCTGAGAAATCAGGTTTGAGGTGCTTGAAAGCCAGGCATAATTACCGCTAATTTTAGTTAATTTATACTGGTATAGTAAAAGTTATGCTGTATATAGTTGCTGCAGTTATACAATTCAGATCGAATTCGTATTCGGTTTTTTTATAAAATGCATTCATAATTTTGTGGTCAATATTGGTTAGTGTTATATCCCAAGATTTCGCATTTTCGGGAATACGATCTATCGGTTACACTTTGAGGAGTTACTGATCGGCGTGATCAATATATCATTTTCCAACTAATTATATCAGGCTAGAAGACCGGTATAATTGTGCGGACTCGACAGACCAATCTCAGACAGGAAAGTTCGATGAGTTCGATGTTTGTTTGATTACTGACCAATAACGTTTCAACGTTTCATCATAAAGTTCTTGGAATTGATTCAACTTTCTCATTACTAGAGAATTTGCGAGAGACTGTTGTGTACACAACAGCTTGAGAAGACAAATTTCGTTTACACACGATGTAGTATGAAGTTGATAATAACGAAATGTAATAAAGAAGTCTGTTAAAAGTGTTTTCAATCCACATAAATCTTTAACAGTTTCGATGAATTTCTGTTGCGACAAAAGTAAATGACTCTGCATTTAGCTATTTAATTTCCTTAATTTTTCGTTCACAACCTCAAACAAATTTATAGACCGTAATTAACTTCAGGGATCTCAGAATCATGCTAGCCCGAAAACTCATTATCAAAAGAATCCACCGTTAGTGCTCAGAAACGATTGATACTGATTAAGAGTTAACAGTTTTCACTGTAATTTACTCTTATATTTTGCATTGCCAAGAAATTTTAAAACGTAATTTTCAACCATAAGCTATAATCTGGTTTCTGAAGCCAAATTTGTTTGCAGGACACAACACTTCGTTTAAAGCTACCGATCGCTGATGGTAGCTTTCTCATCTCAGTCTTAACTGAAATTTAAGTAGCAGAAAATGTATTGCAGTCTAATTTTTGTGAGAAACGGATAAATTATTGTTATTTTTATGGGGAGAAGTTGTTGAGACATCTGGCGCGGATGCTCAGGAATAACAGAATATAAGTCAGTTAAGTAATAGAACCTTCAAAACCGTGTTAATATCCGAACAAGTTGAGTAGTTCGAAGTAAAAAATCATTTTTTCAAAGTCAAATTTGCATGCTCCATAGAATATTTTTGAAATTCTCAAATGCATAATTTCTTCCAATCAGAACATTCTCGTTCGACGTGGTGAGGGTCTGAGGGGAAGGGGTTGGCACAAAATCATCTAACCAAACAAATGGGAGTGACACCGAAACGGATAGACTAAGGAAATCCCTTACATTTACGTGATTCATATGTATATGGAAATTTTATTTGTCATTTGTGCCTTGTGTGGGTAACTGTTGACGGAGTGCCCCGGGGTTGGACTTGTAACGTAATCGTCACTTTATAAAAAACCTGGGGTTATGTACTCCAGATGTAGGTTGACAGCAAAGCAGAACTTAGAACCAAAAGCGTGATTTGACCTCGATCGGCCTGATCTAATCCGTTAAATAGTTATGTGCGCTCGGTCACCTATTCAGCTCAGCCAAAAGTCACATAATCGGTTGTCGTTAGACACAACTTAACAACGGATCTTGAAATGGAAGAATTTAGTTTCAAGCATAAACCCAACTGATGATTTTAACGCAAATTGAATGTTAATTATAGTGTCTAACAGTTTGCCAACTGACCTGAGAGATTTTGTTCTTCTTGTCCAAAATTATATTTCGTAATCTCGCTATACCATCGCAGAG
>JACCGJ010001797.1:0-12107 GCA_013407085.1 Atriophallophorus winterbourni | reverse complement strand
GATCTACAGAGCATGTTCACCCTATTGCGACAGCGCCGCCTCCGGTAAATTGGTCCTGTCTACAGAATGAAAAATGGTTGTATTCCGAAAGATCTACTCTATGGTGAGCTGAATTCAAGAAGTCGAACATCGAGCAGACTGCAAATGAAGACGTTTGCTCTTTGCCTCGACCCTGCGTGTTGGAAATAACTTGCTCTTGACGGCTCACATGGGAGGCATTGTGTAAAGCGTCGCCTGCAAGTTGAGGAGGAGCAGATACAGCTCTTGACTGCTGAACGCAAATCACGCTGCCGGCGTGCAACTGATGCAATACAACCGAGTTCTTACTTTTGTTGCCAGCGCTGTATGAGAGACTGTTCCTCCCTAATCGAAATGTATAATCATTCAAAGAGCTGTAGAACATGAACATTCATGCGATTATGATGTACATTATTGGTCGACATCGACCAAAGGATGCCAACAACAACAAAGCACGGCATAGTGTTGTGAATTCTTATTTCAAGACTTTTCTTATTTATTGACTTCTGTTTCGTGGCATGTGGATACTGATCATAACTTGACCATTTTACTAGAATCATAATCTCTTGACTAGCACATAATCAGTCGAGATTAATGATTCATAATTTACGGTCGTGTGTTAAAAAAACAGTCCAAATATAGATTTTTCAATGACGTGAGATTAACCTTCTTGAAATGGGTATATTTGACTGGAAAGCTTGTTCGAGCGAGTCATGTCCAACAGTAAATTTAAAATTGAAGCATTATCTTCTATTTTCCATTATTTTAAGGAACATGAATCCGGATCGTACGAAACCCGAACTGATGAGTGTGAAAAATATGAAAATGCTGAGAGATATACATTTTCTTAGTTAAATGAAATTTATTATGAACTTTGGAAGTGTCTCGATAGTCACAATTGATTAGTTATCAAAAAATGTTTAGCTTAAATCAATTAATTGGATTCGCATCACGTCTAAAAGAATATAATATGAACATAAAAATTTAAGTTTAATTGTTTAATAGATAGTTTTATGCAACAAACATTTTTATATAAATGGGATGGAGGATATCTTATGTCATTCTAGATGTCGATTTATTATGCTCTAATGCTCAAAATTTAAAAAAATATTGTTCCGGCGTTTGGGACGTATCTAAGTCAATAATTTTGATGTATCGTTCGCATAATGAGAGGTGTTGTTTTAGGACGGATACTTGAAAGATTTGTATGAGAAATGTAGCATGTTCATGCAACGATTTCGGTTTGAAAATTATTCAACAGCAAATTAGAAAGCGATTAATAAAGTATGCAAGCAGCTAATATCATTAACTGATTGGAAATGTTAGCATCCATATAATTAACATTGTTGTATAGTGCGATCTGTATACATGGGTATAGAAAGCAAACATTTACACAAAATGCGACTTATCGATTATCACGAAGTTTAATGCGAAAATTTGCCATAAATGTTTCTATACTTACTGAAAATCCTATGATGAGAATATACTAAACTTTCATCACACTCAATTGACGCCCGAGTAGAAAGGCCATTTCTCAGAACTGCAAACCGAATCATTATGTACTCAGCGTAAAACATTCAATTCATGTGTGCTTGTAGAATAAAAAATATTTTTTCTATTCAGATCATACCACTTTTAAGTCTCAATTTGGGAGCACAAATATATACGAAAAATGGAAAACTCATTATTTACATTATTATTTCGATTCAATTTCGAAAGAAAGAGATATATAATCAAAATCAAAATAAGTTCATTTCAGTTCACTTCGCAAAGGACAGTAACAGGCTAACAATCCGAAAGTTCGTCAGGAATGTTTTTCAGTGGACAGCATAAGAGAAGCACACATTAATGCCAAAAGGTATTTGCTTTTTGTCTGTTTGATATTTTCGAATATAACAATGCCACAAGATTATTGTGATTCGGAATGTTATTGTAATTAGGGAGCATTGCTTTATATCCGATGCTGGAAGAAGAAAAAGCTGTTTCTCTTCATCAGGAAAATTGATTGACCGATTTGAATTAAATATACAAAATAATACAAAGCTTTCATGAGACATTGTAACAATATTTATTAATTCTCTCGGGCATAGCAGTAAAATCAGCAATTATATTTAAAATTTTACGAAGAGTGTATCGCGATATCATAATAAACATTTGTCATCGTGTCAAGGTCATTTTTTGTTCAGTCCAGTTCAGTTTGCACACGATCGTAATTAGCCAACGAGGAAATCGAAGTTTAAAATTTCTTTGGTTGGAAAGCTGTAAAAAAGACACACCGCTATTCTTTTTTCGTTTACAATCTTTGAAGTTCGCGATGTCAAGTGATAATCCGGACTGTGTTTAGGGAGCACACCATTATAACCGATGCTGGGAAAAGAAAAAAAGCGAAATCTTATCATCAACACGGTAAGAGATCATCTAAAAACGAATATTGAATCCGAACAGGATAATCGATTGCATTTAGTTTCTGCACGGGATAACGCTTATAAAGTTGATCTACCTAATCTTGAATATGTAAAGATTTACGATTTTGCATATTTCCACTGTGTACACAAGTATTTATGGGATTGTATGCTTCGTTCGAATAATTGATTAGAAAATATATTTTTTAGCAGCGAACATAATTTCAATACCTCGGACTTTGTCTTCTTCAGTGGTTGCGAAGTTTTTTTGCGTTACCTTATGCAGGAATTGTAATTAACGTAACATCCAACATTGTAACTCATTCTGAACATTGGATTTCATCTCATGGACTTCCACATGTGGATTTATCTCATTGAACTTTACTGTATATTTTGTTGGGTATATGCTCTTTTGGACTTTCAGTGTGTTCATTCAATTTTCGTTTTATTTTGTCAAGTACAGAAATAATTTAGGTATGACAGTAATTGGTGCGCTCGACAACACGCAATTTTCCATTTACGATAAATTCATATTTCTTTAATTTCGGCATATTTTTCGGATACTCGCTCGATACCCGCCATTAGCAATTATTTCCTGCTCAAAATAACGCAGCGATTGACCATTTTCCCATTTTTAACGAGAGAATAATCCGATCCATCCTTTATCATCGAACAATAATGCATCTACAAAATGTTTATTTGCATGCTTTTCCGTCACATCTAATTCGGCTTTGAGAGCTGGTTGATCTCGCTATTGTTAAACTTCACTGGATCTTTCGTTATAAATTTGCTTTTTTGAACTTTCAGTGACCTCATTTCATTTTTGTTGTAATTCGTGTAGTTTAGACTCAATTTTGGTCCACGCAGATAGCTATTATGGAGAGTACTCATGAAAAACATTTATCTATGCTTTGGCCAACATCATATTTGAAACTTCTGACGGAACAACAGGATATACGTTTTGTTAGAAGACTGATCCAGTAATATAAAAACTTAACGCCAAAACTGTTTCCTGGTGTCTAAATAGCGTCGCATCTTAGCAAGGTTTTAGTGAATGACCGCGGGTGTCCAGGGTGAAGAATTCGTTTATTAAGACGCAACTTGATTCTTCGAGAATCTTGAAAATTACAAACATATTCACCTTTTATTTGATAACGCCAAAGAGAAAAATGATCTAGAGGGTTCAGGTGTGCACAATGAGGCACGCACTTAATTATGAGTTTTGCGAGAATCTGTAGGCTATCGAACGACGTCCTTTTTTCTTAAAGGTGCACCACGCTTAGAAACAATATAGTAGATAAATACGAACAAATGCCTTGTTGAGTGACGGGAATACATGAGGATTTCTACTCGATTTTAGCCAAAAATAATATCATTGTATGGTGTTTTCTGTAACATTTTGTTATTTTCGATCACGGTTAACCTTTTCACATTGTTCACAGTTTTTTCGAATAAAAATTCCTGCCGCTCGGCGTTGCTTTTCTCACTCAATTTGATATCCGTGCTGCGTGCCTTGAGTTGTGACTGCCAGTTATTAGAATATTGTTTGACTGCTATAAAATAACCAACCCATATTTCAGCCAGTGCCTTTATTCTCGTAATCGCCGGGGCTGCAACTTTGATATTAATTTCACGTCTGTATGGAATCTGTCAGTCATTGATTCGAGAAGAATGGCTTAACAATTTGATTGAATGATTACTGTGAGTGGTTGATTTATTTAATTTTTAATCAGCCTGAGCCACCACAAGTTCACTTAAGCTGCAGTGACACTTTGCACCCTCCATTTGGAAACAGCCCAAACCAGTCCTTTCAAATCCTCATCAAAGTCTATGGCAATAACCTTGAGAGAATTTTCCGACATTCAACCAAAATATTATCAACAATTGCTGAAAATATGAGGCTCATATTTTGTCTAAGTAGGAGGTTCCACTGGTGCGACCAGGTTATGACCTGCTCAATGTCCTGTATTGGGGTACCTCCATTCGTCGATCCGATGAACTTTAAATCTTTCGCGGAAATGAATCATGGGCGCATTAATGAAAGTCGACAAGTCATCAAAAGGAAATCATGAATAGAACGGGACTGAGTATCAAACCTTATGATACCCCAATAATCGCTTGAAGGCGGAGATTCATGGAATAGAATAGCATGTTTAAAATTAAGTAGGAGAATTATGACTGGCCTCCATTTGTACAGGCTTTTAGCTGTAGTATTAGGAAAACTTAACAATTTAATTCTTTCCCCAGTTTTGGTTTTCGAATTTATGTAGCTTTAAAATCTTTTCGTATTAGTTTTTGCATTCTTGACTGAAGATAATTTAAATTTCTGTTTGAGAAAACACTGTCGATTATCACAAGCGTTCTGAGTGGTTTTGTAGCAGGTTCAGGAACCAGAAGTGATGGATAGCTCACATTTCCGCCACGTTTATCCCTTTTCTTCTGACTTACGAACTTGATATTGATCATTTTTAGCATGCCTTGAATATCAAAATATACCTCATCAATTAATTAATTAATTAATTAATTTATTTATTCATTTATTTATTTATGTGATGGGGACACTAGGGCCGCATTTAATGCCATCTCATGCACTGCATCTGAGTGTGCCTGTCATGTAACTCTCCTAAATACCTACAAATTCTATCCACGTTTTCATTTGCATTGTAATGGAATAAATATCTTGAAGCCTATTTGATCGTGCCCCAATAGAAAAAACAGAAATTTCGTTAAATACCAAAGAGAGGCTTGTGAGATTCTGAATACCACTTCAAAGCTGATCATTACATGGGATGGCAGTTATTTGAAATCCCTAACAGCCTCGAGCTGTGACGACACGCTAATGCAAAACATGATTATCAAGCCTTTTAAAAAGTTTCGGATGTTTTGGCGACTACACCTGTAAGGACAGGCCAAACTATGTCCGAAGGTTTGAAATTATCTAAGATAAATACGCTGGGAGGAGTGCGACGCCAACGCCTCTTCTATTTTATTTGTCATGCGTTTCCTGAGACACCAATGACCAGAGCTTCTCAATGTTTATGGTTGGACAATAATGCAGATTTTTTATAATGAAAATGTCTCATGCCGACTTTACTGAGATAGCCGGGATGGTATTTATCAGCATTGATGCGGTGATGATGTTCTAATCCAGCATTACCGCGACCACCTGGATGCTTTCTGTGTTTTCCAACGCGTCCATGACCATGGCTAACGTGTCCTCTAAGTTTCCTGGTCTTTTTTGGCTTGATTTTAGACATCTCACGTGCGTGCTACTCAACTTATCTGATCTATCGCTTCTAATGACCAGATACTGTTCGATGATTTTAATTAGCTAACATTAAGCGCAGACATCCATGTCACAAAATCAATGGTATAACTCAGCACAAGTAGAGTGAGTATTCCGTATGCTGAATATATTAACGTACAAATTACTGCACTGGGTATTGCTGCTTTTGAATCTCATCTTTTTCGGCCTTCGATTGAATCACCCAAAGGGAATTCGCAGCTTTTTTCTTGCTGCTCTTATCAGTCACATTAGGTTTGGCATCCGCTTGCGTTAATGAAACTTTCATCAATAAACCTATGTCTGACAATTAAGACCGCGTCTATCGTAGAGGAGCAACTACTTGAAACGCCTGATCTGCTCTCATTTTTATTGGCGCTAAGGCAATAAGAATCGTCTCGACAAAAAAGCATGACTCTGGGAAATGTGCTGTATGGCATGGTCGTCAGTGATTGAATAGCATTTTCGCTCCGTCAGTCTTATGAATAGCAGATTTTTCCACAGTTAAGTTCCTTCGATTAGAATCCAAAGACTATTGATAAATCCGCAGTTAAGCTGGGATTCATTTGGCTATGTGCTCAACCCTAGAAACGAATGTGACTTGATCCGCCTGGCATTTTAGTTCAAACTAAATTGGCCGAGAACGGTTACCCTTCTGACAATCAAATGGTAGATTCCATCTTTATATGCAGGGAACATGTATCGTGGGGGTATAATGATTCTAGCCAACTATCAGGATAAGATCAGTGATACATCTGCAATCCAAATCTATGCAAGAATTGGGTTCCATAATAAAGGGTTCCGCTTAGTTGAATACTAGTTCGTTACGAGCCTCAGATTTTATAGCAGAGGTGTTGGCGTGTAGCGTCTTAATATTTTTATAAAGGTCAAATTATTCATCGAAAATTTAATTCTGTATGGTGAGCAAGCAACACTTGTATGTTGCTTTGGTGTACTGCTTTCACTGTTCTCAGTCCGCTTCATTGAAATTCGAGCTTTATGGGCCACATATGGAGAGGTAGCCTGCTTGGGAGGGCAGAGTACATGGATACATTTGGCTACCTTTGCCCTGGCTGCAGGAGTTGCTTCAAACATCATAATCGCACGCACATCAAATGCATGTTTAAGTGGGTAAAAAATCTACCTTTTGCAATTTTGATTAAGCAAATTGGTGTCAGTGGCAGCTTTGTGGCAGCCATTACAACATTACTGCAACCATTGGTACTTTGCGTAAGTTTCATTGTGAGAGTAACGTATTCCTGACCACTAGGGTGACCCTAAGCTAGCGCGTTAATGTAATCAATGCTCTTTGCCAATTTTGCCACATTTACTGTTCAGGAAATAATGTTTGAACTCAATTCTGACTGATTGGCATCTTACCAACAGAGAATTAAATGCTGATTTCATCATTAGCAAGACTTATCTGCAGGGAATATCGGAAATATAATAAAATTTATTCGATTGTTAAAATGTAGTTGATTATTTATTCTATTTTACGGCAAATTCACAGATTAGCTAAAAATCTTAATTTTTTATAAGGGCGTAAAGAATGCAGCTAATTTGAACGTACCGCGAAGACGTATGTACATGAAATACCAATCTTACATACGAAATTTTCTTTGATGAAAAATTGTAGAGCAAGACCGATTACTGCTTAATTAATTTATTTCCCTTTTCTCTGTTTCTAATCTTCGATGATTGCGACACCAAGATTTCCTGCTTGTCTTTAGGGAACAGACCTTAGCATAATCCATGGTTTGAAAATCGATCTCTCTTCACCAGTGCAGTAAAGCTTTTTAATCGAAAAAAGAAACCTATTTCCGTATTAGCTTTATCACTGTCTTCTCCAGAACGATGGATAGACCAAAAGATGGAGCCGCAGATGTGACACCAAGATCGACCAAACCTTGTCCGCAAAACTGAGGGCGGTCCAAATATGCCTACCACGTTACCTCTCATTCCATCGACAAGCTTGAAGTTTATTTTCGTTTCGTTTACACATGAATGTTATTGGCTGACGAGCGATTCGATCGTGCCGATGTTTTGGTGAAATGCTACAACCACACCAAAATTACAATGTTCTCCAGCAAAGCCCCAGCGATATACTAGCCTCCATATTTGAATTCAGACCAAACACGTCATCTCAAAGTCTTGAACAAAGTACAAGCTTGAAAATGTTGTTGTTACCCGATACCATGGCTGAAATCATAACAGTCAGTACTGACAAGTGTTGACAATTGTTGGGATTCACATGACTAAAAATTTCGCGAACTGTTCGATTATATACCACGTTGAATCATGTTTTAGTATATACTCGACAAAGAAATTTTCAACATACATCTATTCTAGACATAGTCAGTAACCTCCAAATACTAGGCCGTGAAAGATGTTGACCACCTCGTCCTGTTCTTTCAATATGTGTGCAACGTCAGCGGAATGCCGAAGCAAACAAAACTAAAGAGAAAAGTGTATTAACAAGGCTTGGTGGGATAAACCGAGGTTTTTATGAACATGATATAAATTTCAGTAAAAATGGACTTGAATTGTACAGCCCAGACAGAATAAATCAGCAAAATGATGAATTTGAATTCTATCTCATTCCAGAAACAAAGAGAAAACATTTTTTGATAAATCACAGCACCACTTGAAAATGAACTAATATTATGATCGCCAGAACAGTCTCGACCTGGACACGCTTTCACGAATTGCGGAATCAAGTAACAAATCTCATCTGGGAGGATAGACAATATCACCAACTATAGCGGGTAGTAATAATGCAACGAACTGCTTAACTGAAACGTCAACAACACAACAAAGCTGAAACCCCGTGCTTTTTGGATCATAACAGATAACGGAATAACTGATTCTGTTCTAAAAACCGATAACGCTCTTGCCAGATTTATTCACGAGTTTTCACCCCAAGAATGAATTACTACCATCGAAATTATCAGCACTAATTTTGCCAGAGACTATATTCGATATTTGCATCAATTCAGCAATAGTGCGGCGCCATCTAAGCGTGTTAAATATCAACAAGTCCCGAAAGCTGAGGAATTACACCTGCAATCCTTCAGTTATGCGGCAATCAATTGTCCTAACCACTTCGTGTTTAATTTAACCACGCTTAGATGAAGGATGTTGTACCGAGTGACTGGAAGAGTGGAATTATAACACTCATCTGAAAAGGGGGTACTTGTTCTGACCCGGCATATTACCCCCGTGTTACACTCCTTTCCTTTATGTTAAACGTTATGAAGCGAATTGTGTGCGAAAGGATCGTTTGTCATCTCAAAACCCAAAAATTGTAGCTCGGAGAGCAACATGGATTTCGGATGTTTCGTTCTTGCTTGACTAACCTACTGGAGACACTGGATGACTGGACGCATGTAGTGGATGATTGTCGCTGTGTGCATGCGTTTTACTTGGATATATCGAAGGTGTTTGCTCGCGTGGACCATTCTATACTCCTGAGCACGCTGCAGGATGTAAATGGTAATGAGTGCTCTCTTACCTGGCTGAGAAGCTACATCCTTGATCTCAAGATAACTGTACGTATAGATGGTGTCATTTCTAGCCACGTCGAACTCACTAGCAGTATCCGGCATGGTTCAGAACATGGTCGAGTTCTCTTTCTGGTATACATAAATAACTATCCAAAACTGTTCATTATAAATTATTATATTATATTATTATAAATATTAATAATAAATCGATCACGAGAAATAAAGTGTTTTCACCTCAAAATAATGCCCGAAATGCTAATCGAAGTTCTAAAACTGGAGTGAGCAAAAATCTCCCAGCAAAGCCTTTTAATCGCATAGTACTTTATTTGAGAGCTGGAAAATGATGGGCGAACATCACAAAAGATGAGTTAGGATACAAGAAAGGTAATGCGAGAAATCATTTTGAGCCTAACAAAGAAACAAAATGTACAAAAAATAAAATAATATTTCAATGAGTATAAAGGTAAGATGATGATTCCAGTTTTTACCGTGAAGGGTTACATCTAAATACATGACAAGTTGTTCTCCAATAAGTAATGTAGATTTTATTCTCCATCGTTCGTCATTACTACATAAATGCGTCACACTGGCTGTCATGCAGATTAGTGAATACAATATCTATACAATAATCCTAATATAAAAACAGTATCTTCCTTCGAATCAAATTATAATTTTATCTAATGCAGTTGAGAAGGCATTGTAAAAGATGATCCTAGACACAACACATTCGATGGATACACAATCAGCGTCTTTGAGTCTAATGGTCGAGGGTAGCAGTGGAAGGGTATATAAGTATTCGAATATGCATGCATATCCACCACACGCTGGTTTCGTGCTGTTTGCTGCAATTAATTAAAGACCACATGATTAGAATCTGAATGCGCTAGTATACAAATAGGTTTAAAAACTGTATTTAGCGAACTCCTTTCACAGATAGAATCAAAGATCCCCATAGTCCATTGAATTTAACCTTATGTGATCTATTCATAAAATCTCCTCATATTCAGTTGATGGTGAGCTTCAATGAATCCAGTAATTTATTCATCGTCTTCTGTGATTAACTCCGTAGATATTTCAGAGAATCTGACATTAACAGGAAAGCAGCGAAGAGAGATACACAAATTATCAGGAGGTTTGTGAAAATGTGATGGGCTCTCCCGGAAATTTCGACACATTTGATTTTGTGAATGAAAAAACAAGATTTTAAAAATCAATCATTGTGTCAAAAACTATCGAACGAACGGTCAAAATTCAGAAAGCTTTCTTGGTTACTCATTGGCGATGTGCTGATGTGAGTGGAAGACGAAGTATTTTTCTATCTGATTAGTAGTACAGACTGAAATACATCAATGGTCTATTACGATAACCTTAGGAATATGTTAACTAACAGTCAAAATATAACTCCGCGTTTCTCAGAGCAATCAGAATAATCACAGACACACAAAATACCGGTGTACGTCAGTTTGCATTCATCAATTTAAGGCTTTTAATAAATAGTAATCAAAGCTCGAGGCACAAGGATTCAATCGTTTATGATTGAAAAAGCGAACGCTTTTTGAACTTTCAGGATCACAGTATGAATGCAAGTGTAGAAAAATAGTATTTAACGATGGAATCTTAATGATGATAAGCAGTAGCATATGTGAGGCCATACACACAGAGTCCAGCATAAGTTTATTGAGGGTATTTCTGAAAAATATAGCAAGCATGGCAAAACATACCACCGACAATCGAAACGTGAACTTGGGATGTGGATGGATCTGGTTATTTCCCTGTGTCTCTTTCTCACCAAACCATTGAAACAAGTTTATCACCGGGTGTCCTTCGGTAGACACAAATTTTTAGATAAGAATAATTCGGGTAGAGACCCATAGACACAGACGTCAAAATCTGTCAGCATACGGAACATTGCGCAGATCTACCACCAGCTTTTTAATCATGTAAAAGTACATTGCAAAAATAAAAGCTCTAAATCGAATGTGTTCTAAAACACATATGTATTCACATCAATCTCATGTCTGCACACGTAAACGTAGATGGTTTCTCCAACACAAACACCACACGGCCGATCTAGTGATGATTGTACTAAGCAGCTGGATGCTTTAAAACTACGTGTGTTGAAATAGTGAAGAAATCAAAGACAGCTTGAATTTCGAAGCAACTGTTAGATAACGTTGGCAACGGCTAAAATGTACAATCACCTTCCCACACATATTGTCGCGGGTGTTGCTAGAACTTCGTCGATGATTGCGACAGGTCATTTCACAATAACAAGTGGCAGGTGGAGAATATTCGTCTAATTATCACATTTCAGTTTAATCCCTCCAACAATAGCCACAATATCTCCCGCGTTGCATGCACACGCACCTCGATTGAGTCTCGAATAATCCCAGACGTCAACCGGTCCAAAACTAAACGCGTTCACTTATAAATCCCACAAAACAAGAGAAGCCGATTGGTCACACGCGTTTATCACGCACAAAATCAAAATAACGAAACACGCGCCTATCTTATATAGACAGCACTGATCCTCAAATGTGCTAGTCTGGAAAAACACTCATAAATCGGTCAAACGGTGGACGGTAGCTCAGTCCATAAAGCGTGAGACTACAACAGGTTCAAATGAGACCCGAGACGGGATATGCACTGCTGATGAGCTCAAATACGAGCGAAAATCGACTACAGTGCTTCCAACGTGAATTGTTGTGAAAACCTTTGTGAATATTTCGAAGTACTTGGTACTGATGAGTAGTCGCAAAACATAATGAATGAACTCTCCAAACAATCTGAAAGAACATTGCCCATCAGATTTAATCGGTGTCAGCTTGCAGTGTACCTGATGGGAATACCTTATAATTGAGTAAGATAGGTTGGGTTAGCACAACGGATGTTGCTGGATCC
>JACCGJ010001796.1:22594-33949 GCA_013407085.1 Atriophallophorus winterbourni | reverse complement strand
GGTTTTTGGGTCATTATTGTGATGGCGTTTTCTAACTGATGCGTCAAAATGCAGCCTCGAGATGCGAGGGAATATCAATGCTTTATTCGTGAATCAGTCTTGGCGGAGCACGTTTTAGATACAGGCCACAGCGTCGACCTAGGCAATGTGTAAGTGTTAAGACGCCGTATTATACCATATGCCGAGCACCTTCACGCTAAGGCGGCCTAAATTTCGAAGGCATACCGATTGGTAGGCAATTATGTGGATGGGGCGGAAATCTGCACAATCTGGCGCTCAGCATTGATGCGAATGTATTTAGTTCATATTCATCTTATACCCAATAATTGAGATTTTTCTTTTCCTCCAAAAATTATCGTACCTTGACCCAATTATTTTTTACGCATGTGGGCCACAGTGTCAACAGACCTTGACCGTGCTCACTTGTATTAGATTAATGTGCATACTTAGCCTAATCGGCAAATCAACCACTGATCCTGGTATAGCATACCTGATATGATACCCCCTATGTTTGCTATAAGCTGTTTAGCAGTAAGGTAAAAACAGGTAGTGGGTTGACTGCTACTTAGTCATGTTCCCTGTCCTGACCATCACCCTTGGATTTTCATTTAACGGAAACCATCCCGCTTTCGTTCGAGTCATTTATTTTTTGAATTAATATACATCTCGTCCGCTAACATTTAGATTCTCAGTTAAATGGTGTTCTGGCAGTGATTTTATTCTACCTCCAGATATCCCCCGTTCAACAGAAGAAGCATGCCCTGGACAAGTCGATTCCTTATCGAAAACTGAATCTCCACACCTCGAACCTCCCCGTTCACATGACCAATCTGTTGTCCATCCAACGATAAGTGAGCAGCTCGGTGGATCGGATCACAATCCACCAGTCTCTCTGCATCACAACGTAAAATCTCCCAATACCAACGATACCCTGACCTCGAATCTTGATGGCACAAAAGTCGAACTATTTTTGAATGGCGGGACCCCTTTAACCCTTGCTGCCAGTTGTATCAGCAAGTGAGTAAGTAAACGCTCATACCTATGTGTGATACTCATTCAGAAGTCTACTTTGCTGTTTTTGCCGGAAATATTTATCCGGTATATATTTTGTACTAACAATAAGCAGGATTATACTTGCCTGTGTACGCCATGGTGTGTAACCTGGCGATTTCATCTTGTTTTAATTGAATGGCTTCGCATACTCGTTCCAGACGATTATATTTCGAAAATCGGTAGTTTGATCGACTTGTACTGAGTTTAACACTTGGATGGATGTACGTGCTGGTCTTTTGTGTATTTGAATGGGTTAGTGCAGTCGCCAAAACTATTAGAAAGAAATCACTTATGGTCCTAGTTCAAAGATGCATCGCTAATGTACGGCATCCCAGACACTATCCATTATATTGATGCTACACCTCTATGTTGTGTGATGGTTGGCTAAATCGAATGATCCATTCAGAGGTTTCGGATTATGTTCTCCAGAATCCAGTAGAGATTCGTACCCGGAAAGTAACTGGATAAAAATTAGACGAGCATTGCCTCAAGCCAGTTTTGCAGGCAACGCTTTTTAGCCAAACACGGAAGATCATAATTCTGTCTGGGCAAAACCCATCGGGGGCGCATTCATGATTATGAATAGTCTATTTACAAAGCGCATCAACCTTCGCGTGCGACTAAATGAAACCTATCTGTGAAAGACAACAGGCCCGTGTAAGCTAACCTTCCTATTCGAACTTTTTCTGAACCCTCCCCAGCAACCGCCGAGTCTCGCCCTCTTCCCGAACTAGCCTTTAACTGGCCAGAGCTTAGTGCCGATCGGATTCTTTTGTATAATCCTGACGTCGTGTACGGGAGAAGGTTATATCAGATCAATCGAGGTCAAATCGGCTTTCAAGTCCTAGAACCTACTACGTTGTTTACAGAGGCTTCTAGAACACTTGATGAAGCTTTTACGACGTGACCTGCCCACTTGTGGTTGTGTCCCAATTCACCAACATTCTCAACATTAATCACATTCACCTGTGAATCCCACAACACACGCGAAAGCCGATTGGTCAAAGCGTTTATTACGCATATGATGAATAAAACGCTTGTGTTTTAACAGGCAAACCTCGTTACCGCTACGTTGTCCTAAATCTGTCTGTGCCAGATGTCATATTGATCTGATTTGTCAATCGACTGTGGTTACATTCGACCCCTTATCACGTCACGCTCGTCGTTTGAACCGTTTTCCTCCCACTCTTCCGAAAGTCGAATTACGATTGTGTCGTGGGTCTTCCCGGCTCGTCCTGCTTTTGTGTTCTGCCGGAATGTGGTGTTTTGCACACCACCCAAGAGCTCATGACTGGATCTTTTCGCTAGTACACTACACTCATTTACAATAGATGGGCAATCAAGCAGGGTCATCTCATCATTCAAGGTTCTCGCACATTTTCCGTCGTGCTGGTTTACGTTTGTTGTTGCTGGTCTTCATGACTTGCCCTGCTTTTGCCCAAGTGTGGTGATTCCTGCACATCACCCAAGAGCCGAAGATTGGCACCGGTTCATTTCACATCAGGAAACCGAATGTGCGGTCCATCGTGGGTACTGACCGGCGAACATTTCGATGCACTCATTTGTGCTGAACTGCTCTCTCAGTTACCGCTTCCGATCGAGCGAGGGTTGTTCGTCTTGAGTTCACCTTATAATTGTTCTATTACGACCAGGGCTTGTTGAGTAAAGATTATTGACGACAATCGTCTTTTGGTTGTAGCATCAAGTCGAGCTTTGGTTGCATGATCGGACGTTTTTACTTCGGAGTTGTTTTTAAAGTTGCCCATATGAAGCCTCATCGTTTCTTATCAAAGCACCTGACGTCTTCTCCTTATTTACAGGCATGGATGCCCATCAACTTCGGATTTCGGCGAAATTCCCCGCCCACTTCAATGAGCCTCTCAGTTGGTTTTATTAACGATTACTTATTTTTCCCAAAAATTATTCCCTTCTTTCCCAGATTAACCCGAAGCCCATCCTGATTTGTCGCCGAGCCTATGCTAGTTCCCCGGTGCATATATATACTAGAATTATCTATTGGGATTGTTCACGTTTCTCGAGATCGCGCCTACATTGAACAAATTATCGGATCGATTCGTGACCATTTATTTGGTGATACATATACGCATAGATTAGATTTCAATCAGCCCGTTTTGCTGACGGTGATGTCGCCATTAGACACGATATGTTTTTCCTTCAACACTTTGTTGTTTCTTGTTTGTCTGTCACCTATTTTCTCGGTAAGTGGAAGAATTACAACCTCAGATGCAACTATTTTTGTGTCCTTTTCCTGTTTTCTTGTCTCTTATTTATCCGTTTTTATGCGAAGCAACTGATCACGAAGATACCAAACTGATTTTCTATCAAACAGCAATCAGATTGACTATTGTTTTTTTTATCTAGCACATGCTTTACTCACTTATTGCCAATGCTACTTAGCTTTTGTCTGTCCCTTGATATCCAACGCTGTCAGTGTTAGCTATCATAATCTGTGTTTTATCTGTTCTTGATTTATCAATCATTGTTTTTGGCTGTGACGAAAAACATGCATGATGACTATTTGTGTAACGTTCACTCCCGAGATATATGCGCAATCGTCACGATTATAGGCTTTATTTTGCTGTTTTTTCTCTTGTTCGGTTGATGGTTAGAAGTCATAAAGGGCTTGAATATATATATATATATACAATCATTTAAAAATGAAAAAGTGCCACCCTGCAATGCACGAGAAAAAGAAAGAAAAAAAAGGTACACTATGAGGGGGAATTTTTTTGTCCATTGTTCCACATGTCGATTTTTTTCACAAATTTGAGGGTGGAACACAAAATAGAATGTACTCTCTCCACTGTTGCCGGTTCTCAGCCATCGTCGACAGCGTGTCAAGCCACAGACACTCACTATCCCTTGGACCCCACCCAGGAAGCCGCGTTCGTCCGACCCGAGCTAAACCAGACGTCAAGCGTTTTATGGCCTTCTTCTAGGTCAGCGGTTGTCCATCTAAACACCGCCGCCAGCCTGGGCCAACCGACACGCAGCGCGCGGAAGGGTAGGCGCTCAGGCTTCATTCTCAAGACATGCCCTAGCCAGCGGAGACGGGAACGGTCGATCAGGTCTCGTAGCATCAGGCTGTTCAGACCTAGAACACGGTGCCTCACTTCAACGTTGCTAGTGCGGTGTTGCCACCACACTCGTGCAAGCCTCCGTAAACATCGATGTTCAAACACCTCCAAGCGCCGGAGCTCCTCTGCGCGTACCGCCCAGCTCTCGCACCCGTAAAGCAAGACCGACCTGACTGAGGCCAGGTAAACTCTCCCCTTGAGTCTCAAACTCACGTCAGACCGCTTCCAGAGGTGACCTAGACTGGTGAACGCGAAGCGAGCTCTCGCAATGCGAGAGCCGATCTCACTTTCCAGCCCTCCTCCCGCCGTGATGCAGCTACCAAGATAGGTGAACTGTTCCACACAGCCCAGACTGAGGTCATCGACCGTCAGAGTGGGCTGCAACCCCTCCCAATCTTGAAGAAGAACCTTACACTTAGTTGGAGCTAAGTGCAATCCGTACCTAGACGCCTCCAATGCTAGCTGGTTCTGTGCAAGTTGTTAATATCCCCCACAACTCTGCTGTGCACATACCAGCATTGCCCGCGCTACCATAATCATGCGTAGTGATTATAGATAAACAACCTGTTCCAATCAAGTGCCATCGATGCAAATATGTAAGTAACACAAAATCAATGGAAACGATGGTTTACGCTTGCCTAAATCTGTTACTTTTACATTTTTCACGGGATTACTTCACGACTGTCCATGTGTAGGCACCTTGTTCCGGCGTGCCAGTAGTTAATCTTCTATACGTTCCGTAGCTTTTCAAATTTCAATCTTTTCTATCGTATGGCAGTTTAACACTCAGTACATGCTTGGCATCGCTATTTTCCTTTCCCATCTGTCTAGGCCTGAGCAACCTGGCAGTCTATGACTGCGCGCCACTTTACCTGGATCAGGCTTGTGATTTCATACGTACATACATGTATACCGCCGTAACAATGTTCACGGTGGTGATGATAAATAGTAAATAACCAAATAAAATTTAGTTCGCTTCGCGGGACCTCGCATCGGGCTGAAATTACAAATTTCTTTCAAAACGAGCGATATCGCTAATCAGGTTGGACAACGTAGTACCATGTTTGGGTATATCGGTATTCGAAGATTATTGGTGTCAGTCTAGATAAATAATCGTTTAGTCCGGAGACGACGAGAATCTACTATTTCGGAGAAATGCGCCGTGATAGTCAAGAAATCAGCCGTCCATTTAGATGCTTTAAACATTCATACAGCTGCCAAGCAAAAAATTGCAGGCAATTTAGAAGCCGTAACATTTAATTAGAAAATAAGTTACTGTACATATGCAGATTAAAACACACTGTACAGGGTATAAAAACACATCGAACGGACATAAAACAGTTTGTTTTTATGGGTTAAAATTGTTGGTCACGGATGTGAGAGCATTTCGTATCTTTCCACCGTTTTTGGCACCCTTCGGTTTCCATGAATCCGGATCCTCGAGCAAATAAGCGAACTGGTCGGATACTTGAAGAGGGTCCCATAATTGCTTTAGTCTGATTGCCTCTTGCTTGTCAACATTCGCGGATTCCGTTTGGCATATTCGGTGATGAATTACACCGTCAGGATTGAATATGACTTGAAATAATGTATGGTTAAGGAAGTTTTTGTAGAAGATGGTGAAATCTATGTACCCTTTATACATACAAGTGTTTGTTGACAGTCTCTAGCTCAATAATAGCTTACATGAAACGGAAACTCGCCTAAACCCTATTTAGCGAAGCAGTATATAGCAACACATTTCAAGTACTCACCCAACAATCTAATTCCCAAAATGCTCATTTGCATGCATTTCCATCACACCCTACGAATGGCTTCGTGCGGTTTGCACTCATCCGGTAGGAACAGTAAGATCAGGAACCGGATGCGTTCGAAACAGCGAGCAACCAGACAGTACCTTAGCCCACGTGCAGTCTCTGACTGTGCGGCACTTTGCCTCCACCAGGCTTGTGCTTTCATACCATATGCCACTGTTGGATCAGGCTTGTGCTTTTATACCTATGGATAAGATTGATTGTATCATCCATGGCATACAAGCGCAACTTGTTAATCTAATTCCAGTTTCCTAAACATCAAGGCGATTCTAATTAAAAAATCAAAATTTGCAAACAAACACTGCGTAAACGGTGTTGAGACTAGAACGTTATTTGAATGACCTTTTACAAGAGTACCGATATGAAGTGATGTGTCCAACACAAAATGACACGAAGTCATTATAAACATATTGAAGGGAACGGAGACTGTAATAATCACTCGAGGCTCGCTGGTGCGACAAGAGCAAGTGTACCGAATGGGCTGAAAAGTGGTGATAAAAGTCCGGATGTTGGACACCTGCCAGTCATGAAGTAATGACCTGAAATGTTTACATAATTAATGAATAATGAACCAGAAGACGGCCGCAGCGGGTGCGAGCGTCACATGATGTGGGTAAACGGTCCTTATATAAATAACCAGTTGTGTGATTAAAAATAAACGTTGTGTCCGAAACGCTTTGACTTCTCATTCACTGCAATATCAAATATGTGAGCCCCCATAAGTTAGTATTCAGTTTAAACTCTTTGGCGGGCGTATGTGAAAATAAAAAACCGAGAAAGGATACAGGCTGTCACATCGTCGGCCGTTGTCATGAATTTGGTCTTCAAGCATTCATCGTATAATGTACATGTGGCCCTGGGATAATGTTCAAAGAAAGGTGATATAAAACAATGATAAATGAATGTCAAATAGAACAGTCTAGTTGATTAGCTCCCAATGATAACCAATCTACATCACACAGAGTTGTTGCACAGTTAGACAATGATATTAAGAAATTGATAGAAATAATGTCAAACCAGAGAGCCTTTTAGTATGATCAAATGATTAGCCACTGGAAGTTATCGCAATCGTAATTTCCATTTACCTTTCATGTTCGGGTTTATGCCTCCCCGCTAATCAAGTATGAAACAAGAGCATGGCCACTAGTTGGACAGGCGTCACATAAATACTGCATGGAAATGCCGTGTTTACTGCTGAATAACTAGTTAGTAGTGAACTACAATAGAAACCACAAGTCATAGCACTGCGTGGGGCTTAGGAAACAGTGGATTTTAATGCGGAAGCGGTCTTCATTTGGTTCATGTCTGCAAACATTGGCGAGTTTGGAAATAAGTTCCACTAAGCTTGTATAGATTTTGTGCGCGTGTTGCTCAATAATTGCTTGAATCGCCCGCCAAATGTGTCACCCATGCACGAAGTCACGAGCCTGGAACTAGACAGTGCCACATAAACAGCCTCTCGTGTGGTGTATGAATTAGATCAAGCCTTTGTCCCACTGATGTATACCTTAGATGGAAACCGAGATCGATTAGATTCATGTCATGAATTAACAGTATTACTGGACCGGAGAGCAAATGTTATCCAAGGCATACACCTGTTACGGACTTTTATCGTTCCTCGAAACAAGCAGGTGTGGACCAATAACCGCACTAATAATTAGTTCAGCCAATTCAATGTGAAGGCAATAATCGATAAATAGTTATGGATTGGATGCACATAAATTCCGCGCTTGCATACTTTTTGCTCATACTGCATTCACTACTCACACTACACGCAAAGGTTTATAATGGTCGTTACCAGTTTTGTAATAATCTATTTGATAGCAACCAAAAGTGCAGTTTCGCTAGTGAGATTTTGTTACCCCTTGTTCATTCGATACGTCGCCAGCTGCCAATGTCACCAGTGTTTTCTCAATCGTGTATACCGTATAAGACAGCGAGATTTGACACCAGGTAGTATTGGCCTGTATGCTTCATTGCAGCGACATTGATGTATGCTGTCATTGGATTGGCATTCCTATCTTAGCCGAAGACACAGATGACTGAGTAGATCGTGTATCCTCAAGTGAGGGTTTCTCTTGCGAAAAATTTGGGTTCACTGAAATGATACTGATGGAAGGCTGCAGTGGTTCTCTTCAGAGCACATGCATTTCATTGCCGGTACTAACATCCATTACCGAAGCATCGTTGTTTCACTTGGAAATCTCCACTCGGAACGATCTCGCTGACTTAAAAGCGCGATAAAGCAATCAACTACTCACGACGCGGGCATCTGTCTAGAGCAGGACCATTTTCTTCGTTTGATCTAGGCTTTTGATGCGAGTTGGTGGGAAGCCCAGCACATTTGAAAAAGAGTTTTATACGGTCAGACTTTATGAGCTCCCGGTTCATTGAGTTTGAGACCAATTTGAGGTTGCATCCTTCCGACATTTCGAAAAATTCTCATTGAGTAGCCGTGGTCCAACATTGTTCAAGGTTAAAAAGTTCATATTTTACACCACATGATTACGGTGAACGAAAATGTGAATTTTTGTGAACTCCCTCCAACCAACAGACCAATGATGGTTCGTTTCTGCTGACTGCATGCACAATGTATCATAAACTGGTTGCCAGGTTGAGGTACGACTGGGAACGTTGGTGGAGAGCCGAAGCAACATAAATGAAATCAGCGGTGAATGTAAGATACTTTAGGAAACTACCTAATGGCTATCCTTAGAGTTTTGTGAAACGCCAATTAAACCGGGTAAAATACCCAACACTTAAAATAAAAAAACTGGCGAGCCTCCTGGCCTCCTTCGGTCGATGTCAACCGTGGATGTACATCACACTCGCATGAATTGTCATGTTCTACAGTTTCTCAAGTGACTAAATAGTCCGAATCGGGAGGAACAATCTCTCCCGCAGCGATTGCAACGATTGTTAAAACTCGGTTGTAGGGCGTCAGTTGCACGACGGCGGCGTGATCTGCGCTCAGCAGCCAAGAGCTGTATCTGCTCCTCCCCAACTTGCAGACGATGCTTTACACAATGCCTCCAATGTGAGCTGTCGAGAGCAAGTTCTTCTCAACTTGCCGGGTTAATGCCAAGAGCTTGCATATCTATTTGCAAACGTATTTGTACCGCAAGTGCGGTCTACCCAATGGTCGACTTCCTAATTGCAACTCACCGTAGAGTAAATCTTTCGGAATACGACCATTTTCCATTCTGTAGACATGACTAAGCCACCGCATGCGCAGAGTGAACATGCTTTGTAGGCCAGCTTTTGAAAGCACTTCAGCATTAGTCATTCTGTCCATCCGCGATATGTTCAAGATACGACGGGTGTTTCGTAGATGGAAAGCATTCAGCTTCCGTGCGTGTCTTGCGTGGGTGGTCCAGGTTTCACTGCAGTGCAGTCTGACTGTGCGGCAATTTGCCTGGATCAGGCTTGTGCTTTCATACCATACCACTGCCGTACAGTAAAGCATTTAGTACGCACCAACATCTTTGTCTTTACAGTCAGCTCGCGGTTACCCCAAACACAAGAGTTCAATCGGGACAAAATGACAACTGCTCTACCAATCCGCTTATCAATCTCCGTGTCTAGCGAGAGGTTATCCGCAATGGTTGATCCAAGATATGTGAAATGATGTACTGGTTCAAGCTGGCAGTTTCCAACAGTGATGATTGGAGGCGATACGGTATGTATACCCTATGAAAAAGGGATATCCGAAACGATTCGCATAATTTTGAACGCGGCCTTAATACGGGTAACGTTTAAGTAGGGTAGAACTCTTCGTTCGGCTTTGGTCTACCTCAAGGATAAATTAGCTTTAGACAGCTCTACGAATTGTAAAGATCGTTCCGCTGTGTACATCAGACAGACTGTCCGGGAACTTCACACTAGGATCTAAGAGAAACGTTTCCAGGATTAGAAGGCATTGGTCGAGGGCTAAGCATTAGCTGAACATGTGTTGGAGACTGGTCGCAATGTGGAATTTGACAATATAGATATACTACGGCGTAGCGGTAAGCGTTTGTACGCGGAGGCAATTGAAATCACGAAGGCTGGGACACATGCGGTTAACAAGATAGATGAGGCTGAAATATTCATAATATGGCACTCAGCGGTGGTGAGCTGTATGCTGAAACAGGCTGGAGTCTCACTACCATTTCTATTTTCTTTCTCATATCTGTCTAGGTCTGGGCAACCTGACAGTATCTTAGCCCACGTGCAGTCTCTGACTGTGTGGCACTTTGCCTGGATCAGGCTTGTGTTTTCATACATACATACATACTCAGTGCGCGCGAAGGACAAGTAATAATTAAGGTTGGGTGGTCTAAAATGTGCTTAAAATTATGGTTCGTGTTTTGCGCTTAAAAGGTGCAAGATATTTCATCGGTATTGAAGAGAATCCCTCCCAAAACTCCTCATCTGATACTAAGCTAGAACAAGCTTCGTTTACGTAGACAGCTGTAATTCTGCTGTCGGTTCGCTTTACACGGCAGATCGAGTGTACAAAGCACTCGTGCGTGCTACACTACTCAAGGGTTGCGAAACTTGGTCGATTTGAGAGCAGTATGTCCGCACTTTTTGTTATTGACACCCGTTGTCCATGAAGAATAGCTTGGGGATTTCGTTTGTTTTTTTCACGTCATTGATTATATGCGAATCATATTGCATGTTGAGTGGCACTACGCCAGGCTTCAGACCTGATTTTAATGTTCATGATGATAATGATAGTAGCACCTGACGTTTATTCCGATCGGTGTACTCTGCAGCTAAATGCTAACCGCTCGACAGCAAAGCCGTATCAGTTGAAAATACATGGCGTCTATGCACCGGATATTTTTGACGACGTTTACACTCGAAGTGCTCCAAGAGCAGGGTTTTCCATGTGATAACGGAAGCTCGGGAGTACGATCTTTATTCTCCTCTAAAGAACGACCTCCATTTACCGAGGTAAACTGTTTTTAATTATTAGTCAAAACGTTTCTTCTCTTAAGGCTAAATGTAGTTTTACTGGATGTGAAAAAAGCGAAACACGCATGTTAGAAGTTGAGCTAGTTTGCCCAAAGCTATATGAGACGTATGCAGATCTGTACAATTTTAGATCGCAAAACCTTACGAAAGGCAATGACAACCATAAAGTCGCATTTAACCGAAAATGGGCGCCCTGTTTACCACTATAATCGACAATTAAAAAGCTAAATAATAATATTAAACGAATAATAATATAGTCAGTAGCGCGTCGACTGCATTTTGATCTTGAATAACTTATTCTCTGGAGAAACGCAGACCAGCGAGGCGGTTTTAGCACACCGTTTTATTAAAATTTATGTGTGAATGAAAGCAGCCAATAAAACGAACTCCTATGAATGACCTAGGAAGCTTGGTACATGTAATACGTA
>JACCGJ010001796.1:0-21594 GCA_013407085.1 Atriophallophorus winterbourni | reverse complement strand
TGCATAACCTGTCAGGTCTGCACACGTGGATTCACCTTGCTACAAACGCCAAGTGATGTTATTGGCCTCATTCAGCCGATGTCGACTATGGATAGATATCACAAGCGCACGATGACTTGATGCTCCACGGAGTCTCGAAAGACTAAAAAATCCGATTCGGGGGGAACAATATATTCAGCTGCGCTCACACTGATAGGTAATACTCGGTCGATCGATGTTCGTTTCACGCGGGCGGCATGACCTAAAATCAGCAGCCGAGAACAGTATATTCTTTTCAGAGCTTAAAGATGACGCTTCACACAGTGCCTCCAAAGTAAGCGTTCAACAGAAATTTCTTCCCAACTCGTAGGGTCAATGTTAAAAGCTTTCATATCTCCTTTGCAAACGCCTTTGAATCACAAATGCGGTCTGCCCCAAGGTCGGCCTCCTGATTTCAACTCACCATAGTGTCGATCTTTTAGAATACCACGTTTCCATTCCATGCAATACCCAGCCAACGTGAGCGTCGATGTCGTACATGATGTATGAAAGCACAAGCCTGATCCAGGCAAAGTGCCGCACAGTCAGAGACTGAACGTGGGCGATATTACTGTCAGGTTGCCCAGGCCTAGACAGATATGGGGGGTAAATAAAACTAGAAATGGTAGTGAGACTCCAGCGTGTTTCATCATGCAGCTCACTACCGTTGGCCAATCAATTTAGCACGATGTTGGCCGTACAGCACAGAAATACTGCACGATTGCACATCAGTGCAGGGCGTAGTTAGAGTGGGAAAACATGTTCTGTGGAAGCATATCAGATTTGTTACGTTGTCATCAGTGTGTCTTGTGGGGAGGAGCCAGCATTAAGTGCTGTCACGAGGCAGGAACACAAAACTCCCAGAATTCGGTTTCCACGGGCAGAGATAAGCAGTGTTCTGCTACTAGTAACTGCGTACTACCTGGTGAGGCACGTGAAGTCAATAATGGAACGAAGAAACTAATTTGTCATGACATTGTTCCCTTGCAGCAAATCATGAGTAACTTCGCGTTTGAAAGGATAGCCGATAAAACAATTGAATGGAAAGGAATGCATAATTAGGGCATGTTAAGCTACCAAAAAAGCTTAAACACAAGTGGTACTGAGAAACGAGTGCGCAAGCGTGAGATCGTCATTAGTGATGAATGGTTTCTTGGGCATGGGAAAATACGCGAGGGGGAAGGTAAATAGTTGAAGAACTAAAGATGCAGCACTGAAGCGAAGTCCTCTACCATTTTTTCGGTTTTAGCGTCTATTCTCAGGCAAAATGAAACAAGCTTAGTCTACGTGCAATATGTGTAGCAAACAAACATGATGATAATTATTTTTTTTAAATAAATGTGTGAATTTTGAAATATGAATCTAGGCAAATCACCTGCATGTGGGCAGGATTATGCATTTCTGAATTCACAACCTGGATGTAGGAAAAGTACGGCATAGTCAGACTGCACGTGAACTAAGAAACTACCAGGCTTAGACACGTGCTGTCTTTGATTGGCGGCACTTTACCCGGATCAGGTTTGTGATTTCATACATACAAACATATATTAGAAAGAGAACGGTAGTGAAAATTTAATGTTTACACTTCCAGCACGCAGTGGTGCAAATCAACTTAGCACTATGTTAACTGAGAAATAAATAAGTAATGCACGACTGTATATCCGAGTTAGGGTATCGCTACGGTGCATAAATAATTAGACCGATATGTAAGCGATAATAGGCATGAGATTGCAGCGTATTTCATGAAGCCCAGTACCGGTAACAATAAATGTAGTATGGTTATGGCAGTGCGTCAGGAAAGAGTCGAGCCGAATGCGGCCAGTGCCTCATTCGTAAACAGAATGTGAATACTGAGCAAAGACAACCAAAACAAGATCGATAAGAATCTGGAATCGATATATTTTAGCAGCTCAATCAAAACACTTTAGCAATCCTCGGGTTCAAATCAACGTGAGGGTCAATGGAACATCGCAGTCACTAACTTGTATTGAACACATCAGTGGGATTTTCTGAAGAATTATTTACTCCGGAAGATTGATGAGCATTGACTAGAAATTCCACTAATTCTTCTATTTTCATATCATAACAGCAATAAAAGTCAAAATCTAAAAAAAAAGAAAAACACCAGGTTTCAGTGAAAGGCTTAATGCGAAATTTGTATTCCTGATAAAAGGAATAGACTGCAGGTAAAATTGGAACACATGGTTGACTACCATCATCATCATCACAGACAGCATTACACCGGTAGCGCGTACCGAATGCTTAACTGCTACACAACCATGAAAAAGTAAAATCATAAAAGATGGGGAAGGGTGGGACTTAAATTGCTACGAATTCTATAGAAGAGTAAGCACAAACAAACGGGGTAGAGGTGCCTACACCTAGAATGGAACATGCATTCAAACAAGTTTCGTGAACGAGTAGAGCGACATCAGCATGGCAGCTTCCTTGCGGCTTTCACTGCCATGCATCATAACAAGCTTTTCTTGTCACTCCGCTTGACAACATACAACGTTAAGCAAACACTCCAAGAAGATGCTTAGTGCAAGACCGCCATTGAACACGGTTTCTGGACATATCCTGAAGCGTAACTAGCCATTGCGATATCTGATCGCGGGGGCACCAGCCTGGAAGACGCGCTGCGCCGACTTTGGAAAGGTTACTAGTAATGGTTTTTAACTGCTTATGCCATGTGACGGTTTGGCCACCCCGAGATTTACGCCAATCTGGATGTGTTGTCGCAAAAAGAATCTGTTTCGGAAGTCGGTGGTCCGGCATCCGTAAAACGTGACCCAACCAGCGTAACCTATGCAGGTTGATCTGCTTCTCTATATCAACATTACTACCGAACAACTTATTTCGGAGAGCATCGGTGCGTATGCGATTGTAACAGCGACTCCTAGAATGTTGTGGTATGGTATGATATGAAAGCACAAGCCTGACCCAGGCAAAGTGCCGCACAGTCAGACTGCACGTGGGCTATGATACTGTCAGCTTGCCCAGGCCTAGACAGATACAGATAGAAGAGTAAGCACAAACAAACCGGTAAGAGGTGCCTACACCTCAAATGGAACACGTATTCAAACAAGTTTCGTGAACGAGTAGAGCGACACCAGCATGACAGCTTCCTTGCGGCTTTCACTGTCATGCTTCATAACAACGTTGCACACAAACGTGAAAAGTACTGTAGACGTTTCGACGACAGAGCGCGAAAACTTCCTCATCCAACGACTGCTCTTTGTTCTAGCAACCACCAGTTTCGGTAAATCAAATTAAATGTCGCTTTAACGTCCGGGTGTTGCAGCGCGGGATAAAATTGACCAACAGCAAACACCGTGACGAACGATCTTAGCGACACATGAAACAGCAACACCACGAAAAAACCGACAATCTCATACAGTCCACATACGACAATACACACAACCAATAACACGGACACATTCATCAAATAGAAACAAATGTAGGCCCAATATGATGATTTGACAATGCAAGATGAATGCCAATAAGAGGGATGTACCCAAGCGCTCAATCTAGCAGGCGTTCAATATGAGCAAAGTATAAACTTCTTTGCTCACGAGTGCACGTGCACAAACACACAACGCAGCCCACGGTCACGCCACACGACAAACACAGGCGTGTTCTTTACGTAGGGTGCTAGGAGAGCACCACCCAGCATAGCTTAATGGGTCATAGAGGTACACAAACCATCGTACCACGTTAAGGTCCAGTCTCAGAGCGATGGTGACTATCATCCCCAGGCAAATATAGATGTATGCAAGACAGGCGATAGATTAAGAGGCACGCTGATGCAAGCTCGTTTGCAATGGTCGAAACACGTTTAAGAACGCCACATAAAGGCATACCAAACCGCGCATTATTCGCGGAGCCTTAGAGGCTTCGAGGAACAACAGTGGTCAATCAATGACGTGGTGTGCTGGGAGTGCAGGGCGAGATCACGTTATTTGAGCACTCGTTTGTATTAATACAAATATCCAAATAAAGCATGTATTAGAAAATGCCACGAAAATAAAATTTGGAATCTTTTTGTCTTGACGCGCCTAGAATGGAAATAAGCTCTTTAGTGATACGGCCAAATAGCGGTGGGGTTTTACTGAATCGCGTTCCCCGTTCTAATACATTTAATCTGACAAAGCTTCCATGCCAGAGGGGAAACGTTGCCCCAAATCTGCTCAACCGATTCATTTCAAATTTCACCTTTATGGAAATAAAACATATTGCACCAAAATCATTCTCAACATCATCATGAAGCACAGGTCTGGAATCAGACAAAGCACTGTCAGGTTACCAAGTCTTATATAGGTATGAGAAAATGGCAGCGATGCGCAAACGTGTTTCTGCATATAGCTCAGTATCGGCGGACAATCAAATTAGTATGACGTAGCTCGTGCCGTACAGAAGCACCGTACAATTGCGTAGTCGTTTGCATTCCTTCAACACAAGTAGAAAGTAGCGTGAATGAGGAATTGGCACGGTTAAGAGTGCCTACAGTCGGCTAATCCATTCGACTGCAGGTGGCAGGGTGAAGTGAACAAATGCTGGAATTCAGGTGAATGTAAAACGTGAGGCAGAAAAATGGCTTCCGGTATCATTTACAACATTTATAGGGACACCCCACTATTTCTTCAATAATGACCCAATCGATACGAATACGGTCAGGACTCAGGAATTATATGGTATGGTATGAAAGCACAAGCCTGATCCAGGCAAAGTGCCGAACGGTCACGGACTGCACGTGGGCTAAGATACTGTCAGGTTGCCCAGGCCTAGACAGATCTGAGGAAGAAAAAAGAAAAGGAAATGGTGGTGAGACTCCAGCCTGTTTCAGCATGCAGCTCACTACCGATAGCCAAACAAGTTAGCATGGGGTTGTGCTTTCACACATTCATACATTTTAACAAACAAAGTTCATGATTGAAACATTAGAAGGGCTAACACCTCTTGGACGCAGTGGCCATTCTTTTCACGATTTTTCATGTTATTGAGATGACGAAACCGCGTATCAATACATGCACCAAACGTCAAACGCAACACAATTTTCTCGAATCACCTATCGCACTGGAGGACGAGGCTATTGACTCTAACCTAACTGCAATTGATATATAGCGTCAATTCATTTTCCGCGTGCGATTGACCTGAAAATACTATCTCAAGGATAATTGTCACCCACTGCAGTGCACGGATGTGCAATCGTGCAGCATTTTTATGCTGTGCGGCTAACATCATGCAAAATTGATTGGCCACAGGTATTGAGTTGCATGCTGAAACACGCTGGAGTCTACCACTTCTATTTCCCCTTCATAGCTATCTAGGTGTGGGCAGCCTGATGCTACGAGACCTAATCGACCGTTCTCGTCTCCGCTGGCTAGGGCATGTCTTGAGAATGAAGCTTGAGCGCCTACCCTTCCGCGCGCTGCGTGTGTCGGTTGGCCCAGGCTGGCGGCGGTGTTCAGGTGGACAACCGCTGACCTGGAAGAAGGCCTTAAAACGCTTGACGTCGGGTTTAGCTCGGGTCGGACGAACGCGACTTCCTGGGTGGGGTGCAAGGGATAGTGAGTGTCTGTGGCTTGACACGCTGTCGACGATGGCTGAGAACCGGCAACAGTGGAGAGAGTGCATTCTATTTTGTGTTCCCCCTCAAATTTGTGAAAATTTCAAAAAAATCAAAAAATCGACATGTGGAACAATGCACAAAAAAATTCCCCCGCATATTGAATCTTTCTTTTTTTCTTTTTCTCGTGCATTGCCGGGTGGCACTTTTTCATTTTTGAATGATTGTGTAAATATATACTCACAAACAGTTCCATTTCTATTTTCTTTCGCCTATCTGTCTAGGTCTGGGGAACCTGACAGTATCTTAGCCCACGGGCAGTCTACAACTGCGGCTGGTGCTTTCATTCATTCATTCACGATACCAGTAATTGCTTCAGTGCAGTCTGTGGCTGTGTGGCATTGTCTGAATCAGGCTTGTGATCACATATATGTCAACCATTGCTGAAGATATATTGAATTTAATAAAAATTTCTGGTTTAATTTCTACCGAAAGTCCTGGAGTTCGTCAAGGTTATTCGAGTACCTACTTACCTACTAAAACTTTTTAAAGCCTTCGACAGACTTCACAACTCGCTAATTCTGTGCAAGGTTTTGGAATTGGTCCTCCACTCCTAACATGGATAGCTGTATTTCCCAGCGCCAGAACTTTGCGTGTACGAGTTCGTGAGAACTTTCCAGAATCCTTCCCAGTTGAATTTGGGGTACCCCAAAGGAACGGTTTTTGGCCCACGCCAATTTTGGTAATTTACTAACGGCATAGATAAAGGACTCACATCACCAATCCACATGTTCACTGATGACACCACAGCATCCAAATCTAACTGGGTGTGGTGTTAATCTCGGACTGATCGACAGCTTTGCTAACGTCGGCAGTTGTATATCTGCCGGCGGTTGTGTCGATAATGAGATTTCACGTGTATGCAAAACGGGTGTAGCGTTTATTAGCCTTCGCCATTTTTAGGCGTCGACGCGGTTTCACTCTATACTAAGGGTTGAGTGTGCAACGCAGTCGTGCGTGCTACACTGCTCTATGGATGCGAAACCCGGTCAATCCGAGCGGAAGCTATTCATCAACTTTGTTTACAATACCTGTTGCTGCATAGAATTGCTCGCGTTCAAAGGCAATAACGGAATACAAATAAAATGTCTGCAAACCAGCGTTAGTACGAAGAGGCTACGGACTGAGAGAAATTTTGATGCTTGCTCGTTTAAGAATGTTTCAAGAATGCCTCATCACCGTTTACTATACCGCGTCCTTTTTGCAGTTCCTGGAAGAAGCTGAGAGAAACGATAGGGTGGAAAGTCCGACGTGGTGCGTTGAGATGAAGAAACGCACAGTTGCGCGAAATTTAGTCAAGCGTACTCGTAGTATATACTTAGATTTTTTACAACAGACTTGGAGTACCATGCATCGGTTTGGAACACGGTGCTAAAAAAGTAATAATTGCACTAGAACTGTCGCAAAATAATAAACAATGGAACAATGGAACAATGGTTTATTGCAGTAAAAAAGCGTACAAGCTTAAAATAACCGCAGGATGGTATGGTGTTTACTAAAGCAAGCAAAAGTGAAAAATATGAAGCGAGTGTCATAAGAGGATAAAAGAGCAATAGTGTTTGCAGCGTAAAAGCATAGCTTAAAAAAAACCCACAGGGTGTTATATACAGTGCGGTGAGAATAAAACGGAGTATCATCTAGTACGGGGGCGGGAAGGCCGTATAGCGGGCCACACTCGCTTGAAATTGCGTCTTCCCGATTTTTCGAGGCGGTAGCAGGGGAAACGGAGGCATCGTGGTTGCGTTAGACCTGTAAACAAGTGAAACAGAAAGTTAAATGTAGTAATCAAGGGATTTTGTAATGGAGTTCTTGGAGGAAGGAGTCGATTCTGTGTTTAAACACGGTTAAGGAGGGAGCCGATACCACATCCTCTGGTAATTTGTTCCAAAGAGCACAAACACGCACAGAGAAAAAGTACTTTCGGCAGTTGATACGGGACTGTTTCAAGCAAAGTCTGTGTGAGTGACCGCGCAAATGCGTTGTCTCGGTGTTGCGGGAAAATAGGGAAAAGCACGGGTGGGTGGGTGAGGACATGATCTGATATAGATAGATAAGATCACCACGGGTCCGGCGATACTGCACAGAAAACATTTTCAATATTTCCAATCGTTGAGGATATGGAATGAAGAACAATCCTCTGACAAGTTTCGTCGCACGCCGTTGAGGTGCCTCCAACAACTTTTGGTCTTTGATCAACCACGGGCTCCAGGCCTGAATAGCATATTCCAAATGTGGCCGAAGAAACGCTTTCAAAAGAATAGGAAAACATCGTGGCTCAAAGTGATTGAGTGCTCTGCGCAGGAGACCTAACATACTATTGGCAGTGTAGGCCATTTTTCTACAGGTGGCTGAGACGGATAACCTAGACTCAACAATGATTCCTAAGTCACGTTCAGCGTTGCTAACCTGGAGCGACTGACTACCAAGATGATAGTGTGGAGTACTGCCAGCGCGAGTAGAAAGGACACGGCATTTCGATACGTTGAAGGGGAGGTTATTCGTGACTGACCATAAGTGGAGTGTGTTGAGGTCCGCTTGCAGTAGATCCATGTCAGTACGGCTGTAAATCGTTCGCCATATTTTGACATCATCTGCATACAGCAAGACAGGGGAATGAAGGGAACGTGTAAGATCGTCCACAAAGATGAGGAAAAGATTCGGTCCTAAAACAGAACCCTGCGGAACGCCACTAGGGGTGGCAAACGGGGTTGAGAAAGAGCCGTTAACACGCACACGTGCCGATCGTTCATGGAGGTAACTTTTTAACCACGACAAGAGCTTGCCGGAAATTCCCAGCGAAACAAGCTTCTGCAGAAGTATCCGGTGGTCGACTCTGTCAAAGGCCTTGGAGAAATCCAAATAAATCACATGGACTTCCCGACCTTTATCGACTGCGGTCGTCCACTGATCGCGAGCAAGCATAAGATTTGTAAGGCACGATCTACGACGGCGGAAGCCATCTTGATTATCGGATAAGAGTTGAAATGTGTCAACGTGATGCCGTAATGCGTCCACAATAATAGATTCCATTATTTTGGATACCACGGATAATAGGGTGATGGGGCGATAGTTGCTGACATCGGAGCGTGAACCACCTTTGTAGATAGGAGAAATGGATCCACACCTCCACTGGACGGGAACACAACCGAGAGAAAAAATATGCTGAAAAAGGTCCGTCAAAGGGTAGCATAAAGAAGCAGCACATTCGCGCAGAACTCTAGGGTGAAGCGTATCAGGACCAGCAGAACTAGAAGGGCGCAGGGATATGAGCTTGCCGAAAATAGCGGCAGGTGTAAAAGTGATGTCTGAAAGTTCGAAAAGTGATGGGGTTGAGTTGACAGGTACGGAAAGCGATGTACTGGAGGGCTCAAAAATCGAGGCATAGTAAAGCCGTAGTGCTTCTGCTGCTTCACTGGCTGTCTGGGTAGGGCCCAACGGTGTTTCTAAAGTTGTAATGCCAGGGTTGACATGACGTAAACGATTGACAAAGCTAAAGAGCCGTTTTGGGTTATCAGCAAAGGCACAAGAAAGTTTGTACTGGTAGTTCAAACGATCTTCGCGGATGAGAGCCGTGGATTGGTTTCGATACATTCGATAGCGTTTGTCGTGTTGTTTTGACATTCCTTTTATTGTGTACACACGCTTATTTTACCGTATTACACATCTAACCTTTTTCTTTTTGTTGTAGCTCATACTCGTGTTCTTTAGTTGATTAAAGCCTTTCTATCAGGCGTTATCTTCTCAATCGTTTGGAAGTATCATTCACTCTATCTCGTTACAATTTAATCAACTAAAAAAATGGATCGTTTACTCCGTCCTGAACGCTTCGATACCGATCCCAACGCTGCAGATGCTACCGATTCATGGGAACACTGGTTTTTGACCTTTACGAATTTCCTCGATACAGTTGAATCTCTCAAACCAGACAAACTGAAGACTCTTATCCATTTCCTATCGCCTGCTGTCTATAAAGTCATTTCTCAATGCACCGACTACGATTTAGCCATCAGTACCCTGAATTCTCTTTATGTTCAGCCCAAAAACGAGATATTCTCAAGACATATCCTTGCCACTTGTAAACAAAATCGCGACGAAACGCTTGACCAGTTCATGCAGAAATTGCGTAATTTTGCAAAGGATTGTAACTTTAAAGTCGTTAGTGCTGAACAAAACCAACAAGATGCTATTCGGGACGCTTTCATAAGCGGGCTTTTGTCTAACGCCATTCGTCAGAGGTTGTTGGAAAACAAGACATTGGATGTTCAAACTGCTTTCGACCAGGCAAAGGCCCTCGATTTGGCCCAACGTCAATCTCATTCGTTTATCCAGCCTGCACCTAGTAATTACGGTGCTGCTGCAATCGATGCGTCTCACGCCACTACCGATTCAACTTTTTTCAGTTCTGAGACAACTCTGGCTACCACACGTTCCAGTTGTTTCTTTTGTGGATACGATCGTCATCCGCGCTATAAGTGTCCTGCGAAAGATGCTCTGTGTAAGTCTTGTGGAAAAAAAGGACATTTCCACAAAGTATGCCGTTCGAGTGACAAATCGAAACATGCTTCTTTTGCTACTCCTTTTCTTTCTTCTGCCATAATCACAGCTGCAGCCCCAACCAGTCTTGCCAAAGCAGTTACTCAAATAATTGTCAATGGTGTACCTCTACAAGCTTTAGTCGATACCGGAAGCTCTGAAAACTTCGTTTCTGAAACAATCGTGCAACAAAATCGCTGGCCCGTCCTCGAATCTACTAATCAAATCATATTGGCTTCTACTTCCATGCTGAGCCAAACGAAAGGCCATTGCTTTGTGTCCCTCGTACATAAAAATGACGTCTACCAAAACATAAAACTATCTATTCTTCCAAATCTATGCGCCGATGTTTTGCTAGGACACGACTTTCTTCAACGCCATCGATCAGTCGAAATACCGTTTGAAGGAATGAAACCACCATTCTCTCTCTGTAGTTTGTCGGTCGCCCTGCTACCGCCAACATCACTTTTCACTCACTTACAACGAGATTGTCGTCCTTTATCTACAAAGTCAAGAAGACATAGTCACGATGATGAACTCTTTATTCGTTCAGAAATCACGAAACTACTCAATGATGATATAATCGAACCCTCCCAATCACCTTGGCGAGCACAGGTTCTGGTGACAACGAATGAAAAACACAAAAAGCGCATGGTTGTTGACTACAGCCAGACAATCAATCGGTATACTTTATTAGATGCGTACCCTTTGCCGAGAATCGACGACTTGATTGAAAAAATTTCACAATTCGCGGTCTTCAGTGCACTTGATTTACAAAGTGCATATCACCAGGTTCCAATAAAGAAAAATGACCGACTCTATACGGCGTTTGAGGCTTGTGGCAATTTGTATCAGTTCCGGCGTATCCCTTTCGGGGTAACCAACGGGGTTGCCTGTTTTCAACGTGCCATGGATGAATTAATTCGTGACGAATCTCTTCAAGGAACGTTCGTTTACGTTGATAACATTACTATATGTGGGCGAGACGAAAAGGAGCACGAAGTCAACCTCAACAAATTTCTACAAGTCGTTGAAAAATACGGTCTGACTCTAAATCGCACCAAATGTATTTTCTCGGTCAGGCAAATCAAGTTGTTGGGCTATGAAGTATCTGCTGGTAATGTGAAACCAGACCCTGAACGCTTTGATGCCTTACTCAAGCTGCCTCCACCCTGTGATGCCAAAGCACAACAGAGAATAATCGGAATGCTCTCTTATTATTCTCAATGGTTCTCCCAGTTCTCCGATAAAATCCATCCTCTGGTTCACAATAAAATCTTCCCACTGTCCGGGAAAGCTTTGAACGCTTACACATCCCTGAAATCTGAATTAGTGCAGGCATCCCTTTTCTCAGTTGATCGTGACGTACCTCTCGTTGTCGAAACAGATGCATCCGATGTAGCAATAGCAGCTACTCTCAACCAAAATGGACGCCCGGTTGCTTTCTTCTCCCGCACACTCTCTCCAAGTGAGCGTAATCATCCCGCGATCGAGAAGGAAGCTTGCGCGATCGTTGAAGCAATTCGAAAATGGAGACATTATCTCATTGGGTCTCATTTTAAACTAATCACTGATCAACGCTCCGTTTCGTTTATGTTTGATACGAAAATCGCCAGTAAAATCAAGAACGACAAAATCCAACGTTGGCGTATAGAACTCTCTCAGTTTTCCTATGACGTGGTGTATCGACCGGGTCCTGATAATACCGTAGCTGATGCCTTGTCCCGTGGATTTTGTGCTAGTGTACATTCGCTTCCTGAACTAAAGTCCATTCATGACTCACTATGCCACCCGGGTATCACACGTTTATTTCATTTCATCCGATCTAAAAATCTTCCGTTCTCTCTTGATGACGTCAAATCTGTTATTCGACAGTGCCTTGTATGTTCCCAGTTGAAGCCCAAATTTTTCGGTCCTTACAATGAGCCACTCATTAAAGCAACACATCCTTTTGAACGTCTCAGTATCGATTTTAAAGGGCCCATTCCTTCATCTACTCGGAATCGATATTTGCTTACAGTAATTGACGAATTTTCTCGATTCCCCTTTGCTTTCCCATGTCCTGACATGACCAGCTCTACTGTGATTTCCCGACTCACCGAACTTTTTTCCATTTTTGGTATGCCCGGATACGTACACTCAGATCAAGGGTCATCCTTCATGTCCAGTGACATTAAATCTTTTCTTCATTCTCGAGGAGTTGCTACGAGTAGGACCACCAGTTATAACCCGCAAGGTAATGGGCAGGTAGAACGTCTGAACGGTACCTTATGGAAAACTGTTTCATTATGCTTGCGAGATAGAGGTTTGACGACAGAGCAGTGGGAACTTGTTCTTCCCGAAGCATTACACGCCATGCGGTCTCTCTTATGCACTGCTACAAATGAGACGCCTCACGAGCGCATGTTCAAGCATAATCGCAAGTCTCCCGTCGGTACGAGTCTTCCTAATTGGTTGTTGATGCCAGGACCAGTCCTTTATCGCAGAAATGTTCGTTCCTCCAAGTATGACCCCCTGGTGGAAGAGGTGGACCTTCTGGAGAGTAATCCTCAGTATGCCCATATCCGCTTGCCAGATGGTCGCGAGGAGACTGTGTCTCTCCGTCAACTGGCTCCAATGAATCAGTCGCCAAACCCATTGAACACTGACCCACCTGACCCAACAGAAACACCTCCAGATACCCTTTGTTGTACACCTGACATACAGTCTGCCACTTCAGACATTTCTGGACCAACCACTACACTTCAACCAAATGTAGAACACCTTGTTTCACAACAACAAAGGGTTAGACCCTACAATCTTCGATCCCGTGAGGTCTAAAACTGTAACCGTTATATCACTCGGTCTTCCCGGTCGGGGTGAATGTCGTGTTGTTTTGACATTCCTTTTATTGTGTACACACGCTTATTTTACCGTATTACACATCTAACCTTTTTCTTTTTGTTGTAGCTCATACTCGTGTTCTTTAGTTGATTAAAGCCTTTCTATCAGGCGTTATCTTCTCAATCGTTTGGAAGTATCATTCACTCTATCTCGTTACAGCGTTCCCACTGTTGATAGGAAGGGGAGTGGACATAAATAGTCCATTCTCTATTCCGTTCGCTAATGAATTTTCGAGTGCGGCTACGTAGTGGAGTTCTCCTGTGCTTCCGCAGCGGAACAGCTTTAGTTACCGTGCATGAAGCTGTTAATTGTAGTAGTCGAGAGGAAAAACTCAACCATGCATCGTCAGCTGAAAGGTCGGTACTGAAATACCAGTCCTGATTCAGAATAAGAGTGTTTAGCTTGTTGTAGTCTGTCCACCTCCGTGTGAACACCGAGCTATCTGCAATCTTGTCAGCCCAGTAGACTAGCTGGAAATGTAAGAATACATGATCACTGCGCCCAAGCGGTGCACGACGTTCGACATATTCAATCATCAGTTCATCGTCTGTCAAAATAAGATCCAGTAAAGATGGCGTATCATTAGAACGGAAACGGGTGGGTTCAGTGGAATGGTTAAACAATGGGTGTGTGTGGAACAGATCTAGTAACTTTGCACCGAAATGACCATCTGGATAAGGACGATCGAACAAATTTGGAAGATTAAAGTCCCCCATGATGAGAACATGTGTATGTGTCTGAAGGAGTACACGATTCAGGTAACTTAGCAATTGTTCATCGTCTTGGTTAGAATTACTCGGGGGGCGATAAATAACTACAACTATGATTGATTCAAAACTGGAAATTTGTAAAGTGCAACTTAAAGTATCAGAGGATTGCATGACAGAAGTAAAAAGTTCAGTACAGTGAATAGAGGAATTGACGTAAAGGGCTACGCCACCACCAGGCGATGGTCTATCGGGTCGAAAAACGTTCATGTTCGGGATATGAATTTCATTGTCAAGATGGCGTTCGTTCAACCAAGTTTCAGTTAGTGCAATAATATCATAAGGACATGTGGAAACATGGAACGTTAGTTCATTGAGTTTGCTCAACAGACCTTGAGTGTTTGTATAAGCACATTTTAGATATTTGCGGTGAATAAGACCAGACATTGCGTTTTGGCCGGCCAGAGTAGGGCCGGCTAAATCAAGTATTTTTGCATAATATCAGAGGAGTTATTCGATGTAAGATCACTTATCTTTGGACTCGAATTTTCAGATAGGAGAGTAGCCAGCGTAGGGTTGTTGGAGCACATTTCGCTTTGTGTAACAGGATTTTGCGTTGCGCTGTCAGCCGTGATGGTTACTGGAGTTCGACGAGGTTGGTCTGAAAAAATTCGGACACTCGGTGGTGCTGTTCTACGAGCACAACGCCAGGCATTTAGGACAGTAGGCAGCATCTCAGAGCTCAGGAAACAAACTTTCAGCAGTCGCGGCGAATTTCCATTGTAAGTGGTTGGACGAGGGAGTCGGTATAAGGACACTGTTGTGACTGGTTCGCAATTCATATGCTGATAAAGAAAACGCCATTGGGCGTGATCGTGTTCTCTACGTTCGGTTTCATTTTCGCTGTCACATTCTGGTACTCCATGAACAATGATGGCTCTAGGAGTGTCTTGTCGTTGCACATTAGGAGGACGATTTTTTGCGCGTTCTATCCAGGGTATATCGGGATGGATACGAGAGGGCGAAGCTTCGCGTCGCAGATAATGTGCAGACAATAAAACACTCTCCATCTGATCGTTATTTTTCAAGTCGACGCGCAGCAGACGTGGTTGGTCAGAGTGAGCAGAGGATGGGTGACGTGTGAGTCTCGTTAGGCATAACGGTTTGATAACCTGGATCTTCATGGAAGTACACAAGCGTTTCCACTGAAGTAGATCATGGGCTTGTTTAGCATTGAACTGGGATTCAGCAGACTCAACAACGTTGGTGCAAATAACAGAGAAATGTTTCACCGTTGACTTGATTTGTTTTGGCATACGAAGAGGACATGGTTGCTTTTTGGTCGGTGTAGTAGCAGTGAGAGTTTCTGCAATGGGCTTAGAGGTGGCATTACAAGGGAAGGGGGCAGTTGTTTCTAAATTCGCAGGAGGATTTATTGGAGTGGGTAAATTGAGACCTTTTTGAAGCTCAGCAAGCTCCAACAATACGCGGTTAAGTTGAGACTCAACATGACAGAGTCGGTTTTCCAGTATACTACGTGATGCGAGCTCCGTATTAGTAGTCGGAGTAAAAGAAACATTAGACCCAGGTGCTGGAGATGTGCGCATTGGAGTGGTTTGCGGGATGTTTGCGAGTGAGTCTGGACGGCGACGGAGACCTTCAAAATAAGGGAGACACGATGGGCAAATATACTTCAGTGGTGAAGACGAGGAGGATTGTATTACAGCTACATCGAGGTGCGTTAAACTAGGAACACAAGAGAGATGCGATTTCATGCAGCAGAGTGAGCAGATCACAATCTTAGATCGGGCGCCGACACGTCGGTGACACATAGGACAAGGAGACAACTTTGACGGGGTCGAATAACACATTCCAGAAAGGAAGCAAAATAGTACGAAGCTCGTTAATAAAATTGACTGCCTCTTATCTTACAATTTTTAAATGTCTACGCCGCATCTGAATTTTCACTAATTTATTTTCAAATTAATAAAACTTTCTCAAATTCGTAATACTGTACAATATGTTTTACAAGACACGCTCTGCTGTTTCAAACACAAGCATCCATTCATTTGTTTTGCATTCATGCAATTACCTGAATTTTCGACTTGTTGCAAATTTACTGCGATATACTAATGACGTAATATTTATTTCAATTTCAAGTCCGCTGATGCAGTCGGGGCAGTTACCGAAGAGCAGTTTAAACGCATATTGGACGGTGAACTTCCCGCTATCCTGCGCGATTCGCCTACTCTTTCAGCTCAGTAACTCCTCGTGAGGAATCTACGCTGAGATAGCAGAGACCGGGAGGTGAAGCGGCTTTCACGGACTGTAGTCCTCCTGCCGTCTATTCAGAAGAAGTTGCACCGTTTAGAGCAGAACAAAATTTCATTTTCTGGCCAGCTCCACCGTCTCGTGAGCGAATGCCGTTTCAAAAGCAGGCTTTTTTCAAACAATAAGACTTGTCTCAACCATCCCTGAAAGATGAAAATAGTAAAGTTTTAGCCAAATCAATCGAAAGTGTGCTTCAAGATCCTGTAACACTATGTAGTATTTATGCTAATATGCGAAATTTTTTAATGTACATTAAATTATTGTCTGTGGTTCTTAAAGCTCTCATGAACCTTACAGTGTGAGAAATCATGGAATTTTTTGCTAAAACAGCAATTCAGATCAAAATGGATGTCGAGCAGCCCGCCGAAATCAGGGTGCAGGAATACTGTACGTTAAAACAAAATTGTTCGTTTACTAGTTTGTTACCTCATATTTATGTTTGCATATCATATAAAATAGATATTCTATTTTACTTCATCTTAATTGTTCTGCTGATTATTCTTTTAGCGATATAATCGGCTTCAAATGTTTTGTCTTTTTTCTCTTTATTTTATGATATCAATTAGGAAATAATTTCAGTAAATACCACACAGATATTACGTTCAAGAATTCACACAAGATAACATTATTACAACTGCCTTTGAGCGCAAGATAAACTCTGCATCACAAATATGTCATTTTTATATTATCTGGCCCTGAAAGTGTCATTCCCTTGGTGTCTTTTCCTAAAACGATTTCTAGTGTTGAAAGCGTCATGATTTTCATTCGAAATTCACGAAAGTATTTCTAATGATTCTACTGTCATTGTGTATTATTCCACATGTGACATTACATGATTATGGGTTACTTCTGTTTTTGAGCTGAGTGCTTTTCGTAAAAATATATTTAATAATCTTGAAATTCAGGCCTAATCAATAAACGAAGCAGGAAAATTATAGGCTCTTGCGTGTTCTTCGCTGCATTGTTTTGCACTCACTCTAGATGCGGTTAAAAATCTGAATTGTATTTAAACAATTAATTGCCATATGTAGTTTATTTTTCAGTTGTGCCAATGATCATCATTTAATGCAAAATTACTGAAAATTGACAACAAGTTAAACGTGACCCCTCTCAACCACTCGAACAATAAACGTGCCAAATATATGCATCTATTATGTTAATGACCAGGGTCAAGTAACTCTAAATTTTCATAGGTTCTGTCACGGTCCAAAATAGAAGCATTGACCTCGAGGCACGCTATTACTTGTGCACATTTACATTTTTGGGCATACGCTGCCATGCGTGTGCCTCTTATACCCGTTTATCACCTGTTAGTTATCACATCTATGAGGACACATTTGTATATCGTTATATGTCAACCTGAAGTGAAAGAGCTAGCAACATCTACTGTGGTTGAACAACTGATGTGAACTCAGTGTCCGATTTTTTCACGAATCTTATTATGTGTAGATTTTATGTATGAAGCATTAAACGATGCTTCTTCAGCAGTATTACATGGTCAACGCGGTCGAAAGCTTGAGAGAAATCTAAGTAAATAACATCTACTCCTTTACCTTAATCAGCAGATCTGGTCCAGTAATCACGAGCCAAATTAAGTTAGAGGTACATGAGTGTCCTCTACGAAATCCATGTTGTTCTGCAGCGATAATATTGAAGCCGTCCGCAAAAGCCATGATTTCGTAGGAAACTATTGCTTCCATCACCTTGGACAGCACTCGGAGGAGAGTGACTGGACGGTAATTGGCGGGATCACTGCGATTTCCACCCTTGAAGTTTGGAGTGATGATACCTTCCTTCCAACCAGCAGGGACTTCAGAATTATCCATGAGTCGTTGAGAATACACCGCAAGCGGTTCGCTAAGTTGATCAGCAATGCTTTTGGCGTTATGCAATCGATACCCGGTGAGGAGTTGAGTCGAAGTTGCATGATTTGTTCTCGGACTCTGTTAGCAGAAAACATGGTGTAAGAGTTTAGAGGCAATGGGGACAAAAACAAAGGAAAGATTAGGGGGGGTTTCGGAAAATGGGCATGCTGCTGCCTCCTTTGATGTAGACTTGGAGCCTGTACTAGTACTAAGGAAGGGGATACCAGTCTGCACCTTCTGCCTTTTGTTGACAAATCTGTAGAGCATTTTGTTATTTTCCAGGAATCGAGCCGTAATTTTACTTTGGTGATCTAATTTATCCTGGCGCACTAGGTCAGTGCAATGATTTCGTAATTTTCTATAATGCTCCGAATCCTTCGGCAGTTGTGACAAATTAAACGCGGTCCAGGCGGCATTCCTGCGGCACATCAATTTACGGGTTCTACACCGGATGAATGTGTCGGCATTTTTTTCGGGGAACCGGTGTTGAAACTGAAGGAAGCTCCACTAATTGGTGCCATTTGGTAACAAAATTGCGCCAAGTTGAGTCACCTTCTAGCATGAAGTCAAAGCTATTGGAGGCAACAACATTGTAGAGAATATCGTAATTTTTAACCGTCCGCAGCTGAATGTCGTCTTGATCCGTGCAGTTAGTGTAACACACAAAGTCAAAAATCAGGACAATATGATCGCTTTTACCTAGCGGAGGTTCACTGGAGACTTCCTCAATCATCAATACCTCGTTCGTCAGTAGGAGGTGTAGTAAAGATGGTGTGTCATTTTCGCTGTAACGTGTGAGTTCCGTCACGTGACTGTACAAAGGATGACTTTCTATCAGATCATTTAGCTACCAAGCAAAAGTATCGCGTGCAGGTTCAACACGCAAACTGGGCGAATTGAAGTCTTCCGTCAATAAAATATGACTGTGCTTCATTGATAAGGCGAACCGCAAAGAGCATAGTATACCGATATTAACAACTGGTTGGGCATTTGGTGGACGGCAGATTACAGCCAGTAAAGCAGAGTCTCTGTTTTTGAGCTGCAGACGGCAATAAAGCGGATCTATGGTTTGTAGACGAATATGAGATATTTTTGTACAGTGGAGCAAAGAATTATCGTACATGAGAACTCCACCACCCTTGGTGGGACGATCTTTTATAATGACAGTCATACCATCAAACATCATTTCGGCATCTGTAACGGACGGTGTTAACCATGTCTCAGTTGCAGCTATAACGTCGAAATGCTGAGCCGCATGTCGAGCACGAAGTTCAGGAAGTTTACTGAGCAGACCATGGGCATTTGTGTAGAAACACTTCAGGCTTTCGCGGTGTAGAGCGGGGTCTTCACAGTTGTTGTGGTTGTTTATTGTGCCGATCCTGGAAGGACCGGAGGAGTTAAGTTTTCTGAAGCACAAACTATATCACCGACAGGACCACTTTGAAGTTTGCCACTTCACGTTTTATCAAGGGCAGAACGAAGGCGGATCTCGGAAGGCGCAAAACGTTTGTTTCGATACCAACTTTGTAACGCATCGCTCACCATAGATTCCGATTGGAGAGTCACTTTGAGTATACGGGGCACTGAGCCCTTGTAGGTAGGCGAGGCCGGCAATCGTTTCAAACCAATAGTCGAAGTATCAATTATTTTACTATGTTGTTGTATGAAACGCCATTGTTCGCAGTCATGAATGGTGTTTTTATTGGCATCCGCGTCATTTAGTTCCGGAACTCCATGAATAAAGATGCTTTTCTTGTCGTTATCTTGTTTCTAATGGAAGCTCTCTTCCTTCTTAGCTTGCTATTCAATCCATGACACGTCCGGAAATATATGGAAAGGTGAGGATCCATTGCGCAAGGTGAATGCAGAAAGCAAAACGGATTCAACATCTACCAAGGATTTAAGCGTGACGCGCAGCAGTCTAGGCTCGCCAACATGTACTGATTTCAGATGTCTGGACAAACGCACAATATTCTCAGCCTCTGAAGAAATTTTAAATGACTCACATACAGTGCGCCATTGTTCCGCATCTTGCGCTTGTCGAGTTTTGGAACAGGGTGAAGTCGCTTCCGGCTCATTGGTGCATATCACGGGTAACGCCTTTATGGAACGGGAGCTTGTCTCCGGGGCTATTGTCTCCGCTGCTGTAAAATTCACATGAGTATAGTTTTCTGCAGAATCTGGAGACAATTTGTTGGTGGTGAATGAAGAACGAGTGCAGATCGGCAGAGAAGCAGCAGTAGTAGCGAATGTCGGAATCAGTGAGCTTACTTGTGCTACGTTGGATATGGTTGGAGTGATGGGTTGGAACAGAGAAGACAACTTGGCTTCGAGAAGATCTTAGCGCTTCTGAGTTGATTCCGAGGTTTGCTTATATTCATCTATTTGCTTGGTCATGTAACGCATGAGTGGAGTTTCAAGGCAGGTCACACATAACCACAACTTGTTTTCATCTGCTGAATGTTCTTTCAGCTCCTTAGTTGACAACCCTGAACACGGACTATGGTATCACATAGAGCGGTTACTACCTTCTATGCCATCTTTTAAGGGAAGAGAGCATTGGCTATTACCACAGGTAAACTTCTTGTCACTAGTTTTAACGATTTTAATTCCGGCGGATTGTGTCCTTTCAGAAGCCCGAGGGATGCCGCTACGATTCTCTTGCATCCTTTTTGCAATCACTGCTGTATTGCATACCTTTGCAGATTTTCTGGTCATACCCATATTGAAAGCCGTTAATAATCAAATAAATACGAAATCCAAAAAATTAGGGAGAAGAGAAACCCTATCTTACATTCCAGATATTCGGAAACAAGAACGTGTGAAAAGTACGAACTGTATACTCGATATCGAACTGCCGGGTGCTCAACCGCATACCGTCGAAGGAAATCTGGGCGCGTGATTGGCTTTTAGCCACCTTCAGCCCTGTGCAACTTGAACTTGAACTTGCACGCTGACCTTGAATTCGATTTGGTAAGTCGAAGATATCCAAATCACAATAAGAAAAAACGCTTTGGCAGTGGTGGTTGCTTCTCTGTAGTTTTCCACCGAAAGAAATTCTGAACGCTCGATTGGCTCGTTAGCCAGTTACTGTCCAGTGCAACTGAACTAAACAGAGACGTTTTACCAAGCTTGTTAAGGGGCTTGGTCTCGCCAGCTACCAAGAACGTCTAACAACACTGAGATTGTTTCCAACGGATTACCGTCAACTCCGAGGCGATCTGATTCTTACGTATAGGATATTGACGGATAAATATCACCCATGTAGGTGAATGCTAGAATTGGCACTGCCCTCTGGAAATCGTGATCATCCTCTCAAGCTAGCGCATCGGCACAGTAGACTGGACTGCCGGAGACAATTCTTCGCCATTCGGATTACTCGTGTTCGGAATGCCCTGCCCCATTCTGTCGTTTCTGCCCCATCTCCCACTTTTCTAAAGAACGCATTGACATTCATTTCTATAACGCATTGCGCAATTTTTAATCATAATTTAGCTATTATGATCTCTGTGATACTGCACCATTTTTTCTCTCTCCACAGCGTTTACTTCCAACTCAATATGAATTACTTTTCTCCTATCTGGACTGTGGACATTTTTCTCGACCCAATGTGTTAACTATCCTGTGG